>JAZHYW010070274.1:60677-126294 GCA_037355805.1 Ixodes ricinus
GGAGTCTGCCAGAGCGTGCGCGGTTTTCCCTCCACCTCCCGGCGACGCCCGATACGGGGAGTCTGCCGAGCGTGCGGTTTCACCTCCACCTCGGCAACGCCCGGTACGGGAGTCTGCCGAGCGTGCGCGTTATCACCTCCACACTCGGCAACGCCCGATGCAGGACTCTGCCGAGCGTGCAGTTTTCCTCCACCTCGGCAACGCCCGAGTACGGGAGTCTGCCGAGCATCGGTTTCCCCTCCACCTCGGCAACGCCCGATGCGGGACTCTGCCGAGCGTGCCGGTTTCACCTCCACCTCGGCAACGCCTGACACGGGAGTCTGCCGAGCGTCGGTTCCACTCCCGCCTCGGCAACGCCCGGATGCGGAGTCTGCCGAGCCGTGCGGTACCACCTCTCACCTCGGCAACGCCCGGTACGGGACTCTGCCGAGCGTGCGCTCGTTCACCTCCACCTTCGGCAACCTGCCCGATACGGGTGTCTGCCGAGCGTGCGGTTCCCTCCACCCTCGGCGACGCACTGACACGGGAGTCTGCGCCGAGCGTGCGGTTTCACCTCACGCCCTGGCAGCCGCCCGATGGGTAGCCCGCCGAGCGTGCGGTTCTCCCTCCACCTCGGCAACGCCAAAGACGGGATCCGCCGATGCGCGCGTTCCATCACCTCGGCGCACGCACCGACACGGGGGTCGGATGAGCGCGGTTTCACCTCCGCCTTGGCAGCGCCCGATGCGGGAGTCTCGCCGAGGCGGTGCGGCTTCCCGTCCACGTCGGCGGCGGCGCCCGATATGGGAGTCTGCCGAGCGTGGTGTCACCTCCACCCTGCAACGCCCCGATGCGGGAGTCTGCCGAGCGTGCGGTTTCCCGGTCCACCTCGGCAACGCGCCCGATGTAGGAGTCTGCCGAGGGCGTGCGGCTTCCCGTCCACCACTCCTTGTCAAGCTGGCTATAGTTTCGCTCGGCAGCAACCAGGCTCCGCGACGCAAATGCGATAGGTCGCTCTTCTCCCGACGCCTCCCTCTGTGCAAGAACCGCACCGAGACCGTACGGAGATGCGTCCGTGACCAACACTGTTCTCTTCTTTGGGTCGAAATGAGCCAACGTTTCTGCTGATGCCAGTAGGGACTTACTCTGGGAGAAAGCCTCCTCTTCAAGTGACGTCCAGGTCCATGGTACGTCCGGAACGAGCAGACGATTCAGCGGGTGCAGTACTGCAGAAAGTCGGGGAATAAACTTGCGATAAAAGTTAATAAGGCCCAGGTAGCTTTGGAGGCTTTTGACGTCCTGCGGTCTCGGGGCCAAGAGGACAGCCTCGACATTCTTAGGGCTGGGATGCAACCCTTTGCGCGTAATAATATGCCCTAAATACTCCACACGATCCTTCATGAACTCGCACTTGGCTAGCTTCAAGCGAAGGCCTGCCTCCTGAAGGCGCCCGAGGACCCGGCACACATTCTTCCAGTGATCTTCGTCACTTTCGCCGGTCACAAGAATGTCATCGAAATAGACCGCAACGTGCGGCAGATCGCCCAGGAGATTGTCCATTTCTCGCTGGAACAAGGCAGGGGCGGACACCACGCCAAACGGAAGCCTTGTAAACGTGAACAGGCCTTTCAGAGTGTTGATCGTGACCAATTCTTGTGACTGTGCATCCAGCTGGACTTGTTGATACGCGTCCTTTAAGTCGAGCTTGGTGAACTTCACCCCGTTGGTCAGTTTCGCGAACAGCTCTTCAATCCTAGGAATCGGATAGCTTTCGCTGACCGTCGCTGGATTGATCGTGATCTTGAAGTCGCCACAAAGGCGTACGCGGCCATCTTGCTTTACAACAGGAACTACGGGTGCAGCCCACTGGGACGTCTTGACGGGGCGTATGATGCCTTCGCGCTGCATACGCTGAAGTTCCTCTATTACTCTGTCTCGGAGTGCGAATGGCACTGGTCGTGCTTTAAAAATTTCGGTCTTGATCCTTCCTTTAGGATGATCTTTGCCGACACACCCTGCATTGTTCCAAGCGTTTCTGAAAAAACTTCGCTGAATTGTTCGACTAGGCTTGTGACGGAACGGACCGCATTCACCCCCTCAGGCTTCGAAATAGTAATGTTGAATGCTTCCATCCAGTCTCTTCCCAGCAGTGTCGGACATGTCCCCTTTACCACGAACAACGGCAGTGTCGACTCACGTGTTCCCACCTTGGCTGCTGCAGTAATCTTCCCCAGAACCGATGAGAGCTCTCCCGAATAGCTCTTCAGTCTCACTTCGGAGTGTTCTAATGGCGTTCCAGGAAACAGTGCATTGAACTTTTGCTCACCGATGATGGAAACGCTGGCGCCGGTGTCCAGCTCCATGACTAGTGGCACGTCATTCACGATGGCTTTAATCTGCATGGGCCCGGGTCCCGTTGCTCGCAACGACCACATGGCGCACTCGTCTTCATCGGGTTGTGTTTCCTGGAGGTCGTCCATTTGATGCACAGAACGAGAGTCCATCCGATTCTTTGGGCCAGTCAGTGCCGCTCTGCAGGCCCTTGCAATGTGTCCCTGACGTCCACACTTGAAACAGGTGCTTGCCCGGTGGCGACACCGGGACGTTTGATGTTTATCTCCACACCGATCACAGCCACGCTCGACTGCGTTGGCCGCATTCCGTCTGGGAGGTTCCACAAAGTTGGTGGGCTCCACTGCGCTCGCTGACTCAGCCTGAGGACAGAGGGTGTGGGCGTCTTTCCTTGCGGCTTCCATTGCAATGACCAGTTGCTTGGCAGACTCAAGGTTTAGGTTTGACGATTCCAATAACCGTGTCTGCATTCCCGTGTCGTTGATACCGGACACAATCTGGTCCCTCATCATGCGGTCGCGCGTGGTGCCGAAGTTGCAGTCATCTACCAACTTGTTTAGCGCCGCTACATAGTCACTGACAGCCTCGCCTTCGTGCCGTCGCCTTGAGAAGAATTTGAAGCTTGCAACAACTTCCGATACCCTGGGCTTGAAATGGGCATTGAGAGCTGCGAAGATTTCGGTGAGCGTTGCCTCCCCTGGTTTCGTTGGCGCGAGCAGACTTCGTAACAGCGAGTATGTTGCTGTCCCGCAGCTTGTGAGAAAGACGGCCGATTTCTTTTCCTCGGCAACATCGTTGGCCAGGAAGTACAGGAGAACACGCTCCTGGTATTCCGCAAACTCAGTGGTACTTGCATCAAACGCTTCCAGCTTCCCGACGGCCGGCATCTTGTCAGGTACCTCTCCTCGATATCTTCGTCGCGGCACTGCGTCAATATATTAAAGTTTATCTCTCGTCGCCAGTTGACATAATCGAACCAGACGCCATGCAAGTCCCAGTGCAAGTGCGTGCAGCCCGCGCCGCAGCACGTTTACTTCTTCCTGCACACAGCCGAGCGTGTGGTTTCACCTCCACCTCTGCAACGCCCGATACGGGAGTCTGCCGAGCGTGCGGTTTCCCGTCCACCTCGGCAACGCCCGATATGAGAGTCTGCCGAGCGTGCGGTTTCCCTCCACCTCGGCAACGCCCGATACGGGAGTCTGCCGAGCGTGCGGCTTCCCCTCCACCTCGGCAACGCCCGATACGGGAGTCTGCCGAGCGTGCGGTTTCCCCTCCACCTCGGCAACGCCCGATACGGGAGTCTGCCGAGCGTGCGGTTTCCCCTCCACCTCGGCAACGCCCGATACGGGAGTCTGCCGAGCGTGCAGTTTCCCCTCCACCTCGGCAACGCCCGATACGGGAGTCTGCCGAGCGTGCGGTTTCCCCTCCACCTCGGCAACGCCCGATACGGGAGTCTGCCGAGCGTGCGGTTTCCCCTCCACCTCGGCAACGCCCGATGCGGGAGTCTGCCGAGCGTGCGGTTTCCCCTCCACCTCGGCAACGCCCGATACGGGAGTCTGCCGAGCGTGCGGTTTCCCTCCACCTCGGCAACGCCCGATACGGGAGTCTGCCGAGCGTGCGGTTTCCCTCCACCTCGGCAACGCCCGATACGGGAGTCTGCCGAGCGTGCGGTTTCCCCTCCACCTCGGCAACGCCCGATACGGGAGTCTGCCGAGCGTGCGGTTTCCCCTCCACCTCGGCAGCGCCCGATACGGGAGTCTGCCGAGCGTGCGGTTTCCCCTCCACCTCGGCAACGCCCGATACGGGAGTCTGCCGAGCGTGCGGTTTCCCCTCCACCTCGGCAACGCCCGATACGGGAGTCTGCCGAGCGTGCGGTTTCCCCTCCACCTCGGCAACGCCCGATACGGGAGTCTGCCGAGCGTGCGGTTTCCCTCCACCTCGGCAACGCCCGATACGGGAGTCTGCCGAGCGTGCGGTTTCCCCTCCACCTCGGCAACGCCCGATACGGGAGTCTGCCGAGCGTGCGGTTTCCCCTCCACCTCGGCAACGCCCGATACGGGAGTCTGCCGAGCGTGCGGTTTCCCCTCCACCTCGGCAACGCCCGATACGGGAGTCTGCCGAGCGTGCGGTTTCCCTCCACCTCGGCAACGCCCGATGCGGGAGTCTGCCGAGCGTGCGGTTTCCCCTCCACCTCGGCAACGCCCGATACGGGAGTCTGCCGAGCGTGCGGTTTCCCTCCACCTCGGCAACGCCCGATACGGGAGTCTGCCGAGCGTGCGGTTTCCCCTCCACCTCGGCAACGCCCGATACGGGAGTCTGCCGAGCGTGCGGTTTCCCCTCCACCTCGGCAACGCCCGATACGGGAGTCTGCCGAGCGTGCGGTTTCCCCTCCACCTCGGCAACGCCCGATACGGGAGTCTGCCGAGCGTGCGGTTTCCCCTCCACCTCGGCAACGCCCGATACGGGAGTCTGCCGAGCGTGCGGTTTCCCCTCCACCTCGGCAACGCCCGATACGGGAGTCTGCCGAGCGTGCGGTTTCCCCTCCACCTCGGCAACGCCCGATACGGGAGTCTGCCGAGCGTGCGGTTTCCCTCCACCTCGGCAACGCCCGATACGGGAGTCTGCCGAGCGTGCGGTTTCCCCTCCACCTCGGCAACGCCCGATACGGGAGTCTGCCGAGCGTGCGGTTTCCCCTCCACCTCGGCAACGCCCGATACGGGAGTCTGCCGAGCGTGCGGTTTCCCCTCCACCTCGGCAACGCCCGATACGGGAGTCTGCCGAGCGTGCGGTTTCCCCTCCACCTCGGCAACGCCCGATACGGGAGTCTGCCGAGCGTGCGGTTTCCCCTCCACCTCGGCAACGCCCGATACGGGAGTCTGCCGAGCGTGCGGTTTCCCCTCCACCTCGGCAACGCCCGATACGGGAGTCTGCCGAGCGTGCGGTTTCCCCTCCACCTCGGCAACGCCCGATACGGGAGTCTGCCGAGCGTGCGGTTTCCCTCCACCTCGGCAACGCCCGATACGGGAGTCTGCCGAGCGTGCGGTTTCCCCTCCACCTCGGCAACGCCCGATACGGGAGTCTGCCGAGCGTGCGGTTTCCCCTCCACCTCGGCAACGCCCGATACGGGAGTCTGCCGAGCGTGCGGTTTCCCCTCCACCTCGGCAACGCCCGATACGGGAGTCTGCCGAGCGTGCGGTTTCCCTCCACCTCGGCAACGCCCGATACGGGAGTCTGCCGAGCGTGCGGTTTCCCCTCCACCTCGGCAACGCCCGATGCGGGAGTCTGCCGAGCGTGCGGTTTCCCCTCCACCTCGGCAACGCCCGATACGGGAGTCTGCCGAGCGTGCGGTTTCCCCTCCACCTCGGCAACGCCCGATAGCGGGAGTCTGCCGAGCGTGCGGTTTCCCCTCCACCTCGGCAACGCCCGATACGGGAGTCTGCCGAGCGTGCGGTTTCCCCTCCACCTCGGCAACGCCCGATGCGGGAGTCTGCCGAGCGTGCGGTCTCCCCTCCACCTCGGCAACGCCCGATACGGAGAGTCTGCCGAGCGTGCGGTTTCCCTCCACCTCGGCAACGCCCGATACGGGAGTCTGCCGAGCGTGCGGTTTCCCCTCCACCTCGGCAACGCCCGATACGGGAGTCTGCCGAGCGTGCGGTTTCCCCTCCACCTCGGCAACGCCCGATACGGGAGTCTGCCGAGCGTGCGGTTTCCCCTCCACCTCGGCAACGCCCGATACGGGAGTCTGCCGAGCGTGCGGTTTCCCCTCCACCTCGGCAACGCCCGATACGGGAGTCTGCCGAGCGTGCGGTTTCCCCTCCACCTCGGCAACGCCCGATACGGGAGTCTGCCGAGCGTGCGGTTTCCCCTCCACCTCGGCAACGCCCGATACGGGAGTCTGCCGAGCGTGCGGTTTCCCCTCCACCTCGGCAACGCCCGATACGGGAGTCTGCCGAGCGTGCGGTTTCCCCTCCACCTCGGCAACGCCCGATAGCGAGAGTCTGCCGAGCGTGCGGTCTCGCTCCACCTCGGCAACGCCCGATACGAGAGAGTCTGCCGAGCCGTGCGGTCTCGCCTCCACCTCGGCAACGCCCGATACGAGAGTCTGCCGAGCGTGCGGTTCCCTCCACCTCGGCAACGCCCGATACGGGAGTCTGCCGAGCGCGTGGTTTCCCTCCACCTCGGCAACGCCCGATACGAGAGAGTCTGCCGAGCGTGCGGTCTCGCCTCCACCTCGGCAACGCCCGATACGAGAGAGTCTGCCGAGCGTGCGGTCTCGCCTCCACCTCGGCAACGCCCGATACGGGAGTCTGCCGAGCGCGTGGTCTCCCCTCCACCTCGGCAACGCCCGATACGAGAGTCTGCCGAGCGTGCGGTCTCGCCTCCACCTCGGCAACGCCCGATACGGAGAGTCTGCCGAGCGTGCGGTCTCGCCTCCACCTCGGCAACGCCCGATACGAGAGTCTGCCGAGCGTGCGGTCTTCCCTCCACCTCGGCAACGCCCGATACGTGAGAATCTTCTGAGCATGCGGTCTCCCCTCCCACCCCGGCGTTACCGGGAGTGGAGGGGAAGGTCTTATTTCGGTAAGCCTTTTTCCGATTTCCCCGTGTTTCCTACCGGCGTTTTATGCTTCCGCCATGTCCGCGTCTGTTGCATCGGCGTGTTTCTGACTGTTTCTTTTGTAACCGCGGCCATCGTTTTTCGCTTGTGTTGGTTTCTGGGGGTGTTTCTTTTTTGTGCTTGCAGGCATGCTCAAATGGGAGCAGGAAGCCGAGATGGCCGCAGTGGCACAAGTGACCCTACTTACGGAGGTCACGGAGATGTGCGACTCCGTGATGCAGCTCTTGGCCCTCACGCCTGGCCAGCAGGAGACACCACCGCGAGAGCCCCGACCACACTTGACTGTTCCAGTCTACACGGGGTCGACGACGTCAAGTCTGTGGCAGACTTCCCGGGCGAGTTGCAATCGTACCACCTTTCCTCCGGTGCCTCCGAAGGCTTCACCGTGGACCGCATTGTCTTGCTGGCGTTGCAAGCCAGCGCCAGGTGCTGGTTGGGGTCGCAAGCCCCCTCCACCATAGCCTGGCGGACTTTCAGACAAGGTTTCGAGAAGAGTTCCTGCCTGCGGGCTACGCAGCGCAGATTCTCCGAGAGCTTGAGGCAAGGACGCAGCACCCGGACAAAAGTCTGGTCCTGTGCGTTCGGATCATACAAGAGCTTATCAAGAGGGCGGACCCGAGTTCACAGGAGTCGCACAGAGTAGATCGGATCAGAAGACAGTGCCTCCAAAGATACCACGTCTACTTCCTCGAACCTTACCTTTGAGATTTTGAAGAGCTAGACCTGGGCGCCCGACTCATCGGGGAAGCTCTTCACGCCGAGCGGAACTACGTGCCGCCGCCACCAGCCAAGTACACGCTCGAACCGGCATGCACATGAAGGGGCCCCGAGGCCTCCACGCAAGTGGACTGTCCGAGCAAGACCTAGCTTCCCCGCCACATCAACCAGGGGAGTTGTCGTAGCATGCATGGCGTTCTCCCGTGCGGGATAACCGGATGTTCGCCTAACTCTCATCAAGTGTGTCATGCCGGGCTATGGCCGGCGGTGAAACTGCACTGCTCACCAGCGACGGCAAGCAAGCAACTGAGCGTCCAGAGCCAGGAACCAAAAAGCATTTTTATTGCACGAGGCAATAGCTTTTTACAGAAGACGCGGGCACAGTGTTTGCAACCCGATTACCGAAAGAGTTGACGCACTAGCGCTGCCCACAACATCTCCCCCTTAAGAATGTTCGAGGAGAGCACCGGACACCTTGGCTGTGAAAAAAAAACAAAGTTTTAGAGATTAAGTCTCTTGGGAGCAAGCACTTGTCTCCCAGAACGGGTCGAGTAGGGTCGGCCCGTACCGTCACCACGAACACATGGAGGTGATGCCGGACGAGGCACATCATGATGTGGGGAGTCGACAGGTCCACCTGAGGCCGAACCGGAGACGGCAGCTGGAGCAGAAGGGGCGTCAAGGATGTGCTCCGGTTGCTGGGAGCCAACGTAGATGATGGAGCTGAAGTTCGACTTTAGGGCACCAAGTTGCCCCGGTGGCGTTGCAGAACTGCCTCGTTGTCAGTCTCAACGACGTAAGTCCTGTCGGGCCTGAACGCAAACTCAAGTGCCCTGTTGAAGTCTTGGAAAAATACAGGCTCGAGGACGGCTGTTGAAGTCTGTTGCCTGTTTCATACGGTAGTTGGAGTCTCTGGTGACATTCAGGTCTCATTCCGGACTAAGAGGCTGAAGCTGCAATAATAACACCCAAGCGGCGTAATGAACGTCGCAAGCTCTTGAGAGTCCTCGGAAAGCTCGACCTGATGGAACCTTGAGGTAGCATCGAGTTTCGAGAAGACTGCCGCGTCGCCCAGAAGTCCCAGGACTTGATCGACGGTGGGGCGTACATGACGTTCTCTCAGGACAACTTTATTCAGCTTCGTAAAGTCGACACAGAGGCGGTAGCCTCCCGGCGTCTTTGGAACCACGACCGGTCTAGCGCACCGAAGGTGTGGGGTTAATGACACGTCGAATGACTCCGTCTTGCTCCAGTTTGGCCAGCTCCATTCCGCACCACCCCGCGCAGGGGTATCGGTATGCGGCTTGGAGCACTAAGGGAAAACGTAACCGCATCTGGGCGTAGCCGGGTCTTCTACTCTTTCTTGAGCGTGCCGAGACCTCTGAAGAGTCCCTGCCCGGTACTTTCATCTCGTCCAAGAACTTTACCACACCCAGAGCCTAGATGGCTGGGAACCACAGCAGAGGTACGGAGAGCGACTTGATCACGTACAGGCGCTGATGACAGGTCTTGCCTCGCCACAGGAGTGTAGCCATGAAGGACCCAATGACTTTTAGCGACTGGTCTCCCGGTCCCGTCAGGAGGTCGTCGACCTTGTCCAGATGATGAAGTAAGTTCGGGAAGGATTCCGAAACAGCAGACACCTGCGTGCAGGAATCTACCTTGAATATCGCCGTGTGGTTGTCGACAGTGACCTCGACGTACTTGGCCTTGGCCTCCTCAGCCTCGAGGACTGCGCGGAGCTGTAAGCCGCCACCTTGCTTTGCTTTCGTTTGCGAGCACGACAGACGTCCGCGAAGTGGCCCTTCTTCTTGCTGTAGTTGCACAGAGACTTCCAAGCGGGACAGTCGGAGCGTGCGTGGGAGACTCAACCGCAGTAGCTGCAGGAACCTAAGTTGTTATCGCCGCGTGAAGACACTGCTGATGCGTCGTCTGAGCGTTTCGTTGTCTCACTTTGATGCGTCGGACCACGACGAGACTTGGTGGCGTCAACGTTGACGGTGACCTCGCCTGACTATTGACTTCCACGAGCAGTCTTTCTTTTTGGCGTCTTCGGCCTGCATCGCCTGCGTCCATGCGTCCTTGAGGCTGAGCTTGGCGTTCCAACAAAGCTGGCCGGACAGGCGTCCGTCGCAAAGACCAACAACGAAGCGGTCGCGAATCAGGCGTTCTTCGACTTCGGGGACGGGTAGTTGCACCGCTTGACAAGCTTGAAGAGCTCGGCGGTAGTAACTGTCAACGCTCTCTCCCGGCTGCTGAACCCGCTTGTGGAACCTCGAGGACTCGTTCACACTGTTGATGGGGTGCACGAAGAGTTCCGAGAAGCGCTTGACCACCGTGTCGTAGTTGTTCAGGTAGGCGGTGTTCAAGCCGAATGTGTCGAGGAGGACCCGAGCCTCGGGGCCCATACAGCAGAAAAGTGTCCACACCTGATTGTCCGGTGGTGGTTGGTGAAGTCCGGAGTCATAAGCGTAGTCCTCGAATTGCGTAAACCAAGTAGGCCAAGAACCGGTGTTGTCGAAGTTGAAACCAGCGGGCTGACGTAGGGAGACGCCCACCCACGTTGGAGCTGTTGGAGCTTCTTGCGAGTTTGCCATGAGGACGGAGGGACGTAGGCTCTAGTGCGCTGTCATGAGGACCAAAGGGACAAAGGCCTAGTGGACTGCTTCTGACACCATGTTGTGCCGGGCTGTGGGCGGCGGTCTAATTGCACGGCCCACCAGCGACGGCAAGCAAGCAACTGAGCGTCCAGAGCCGGCAACCAAAAGGCATCTTTATCGGACGAGGCAATGGCTTTTTACAGAAGACGCGGGCACAGTGTTTGCAACCTGATTACTGAAAGTGTCCAAACTTGGCACTGGCGCCGCCCACAACAGAGAAGTCCCCGAAGCTCACAGCGGTGCCCGTGAGGGTCCCGGGCAGGGGTCGCCACGAGAAGTGGGAGGTCGCTGGCCGCGCCCTATCGATAGCTGGGGCCCAACAAAGATCATTACCCAAGCGAACCATATTCGTCATTCTGCTCCTGCAAGAGCTGAAGAAAACTGGCACGCTCCGATCAAAATCCCGCAGGCATGCAGCACTGAAACCCTCCGCAACTGAACAAGCCCTCCCCACAGCAGCCGGACGCAAGCCTGGTGAAGGCCCTCCCATAATGGTTCTTTACCCGATCAGTGGAGGCTGTCCGACGGGCACCTCGGTGCGGGTGGCCTAAGCAGGCAGCTGTCGTCGGACTGCTGCTACAAGTGCGAGCAGCCCGGCCGTCACCGAAACAAGTGTCCAGGACTGCTGGACACTAAAAACAGGAGGTGGCACGAGACGGCGGCAAAGGGCCCGAACCAGAACAACCAGGGAAATTACTACGGCCTGCGACGCTGAAACCGGACAGCCACTCAGAGACGGCAGTTAGAGTCACTGGGAGCAGTGAAGCCGCGGCACAGATTCCTTCGGTATAGTCGAATCCAGCCCAAGCCTAACATCATTGAACCGCGCATGACGATTTCACTGCTTGATGTTCCCATTACCACACTTTTGGATTCTGGGGCCGCTATCTCGCCTATAGGAGATTTTGTTTTCGAACTCTGCAAAGCAAAACCGCTAAGTCTCTGGGAGTGCGAAACGCATTTGCAGCTAGCTTCTGATACAGAGATAACAGCTGGAGGAGCCGTAAGGCTGCAGACTCTGTTGAATGAAAAGAAGCGGTGTCAGCGATTTCTTTATCTGCCATAACTCGTGGCATCCGTCATCTTGGGCCGAGAATACATTACGGGCGAAGACATGACACTCGACTTTTCTGGTGGCGGATACCGGCTGACACAACAGCCGGAGCCGACTCCGTTTACCAGATGGAAGGACTGCGTCCGTAACCCGCCCACTGCAGCCCACTTCGCCATGGTGCCGAACGTCTTGCCTGCCGGCGTTCGAGAATCGTTGCGAAAGTGCCACGCAAGCAGCCAGCAGAAGCAGGAGCTACAAGCCGTCTTGCACTCATTCTTACCTATGTTTACGGAAACGCCTGGAAAGACTGACACCCTGCTGCACCGCATTGAAACCGGTGACGCGCTGCCTCGGAGATGCAACCCTCGACCGATCAGCGTCCACAAAAGGGCGCTCCTAGATGCGGCACTCGAGGAGGTTATCGACACCGGTTCACTACGTGAGTCGAAGAGCTTTTCGACGTTCCACGTTGTTCTCACTCGGAAAAAAGACGGAACAGCCAGACTTTGTGTGGATTACAGGCGGCTTAACGGTGTGTCCGTACGAGACAGCTACCCTTTCACGAGCATCTCCTCTGTGATGTACGCGCTCGGTGACGAGACCGTGTTTACGACGGTGGATTGCAGTCGCAGGTTTCTTCAGATCGAGATTGACTCATCAGACGTTCCAAAACTGCTTTCATCTGGCCATAAAGGGCTGTTTGAGTTCACAAGACTGCCGCTTGGCTTGTCTAACTCTCCAGCCAGTTTTCAACGCCTGATGGATGTTGTACTCGGAAACTCGATGTACGAATTGGCCATGGCATACATGGATGACGTGGTTGTTTTCTCGATAACTATTGAAGAGCATATCGAGCTCCTTCGCATCGTACTTGAGCGAATACGTACTGCTGGTCTCACGATTCACCCGGGAAAGTTCAGTTGGCCACGCCCAATATTAACCTCGTTGGATTCGTTGTGGATAACGGCACGCTCCGCCCCAACAAAGGCAAGTTGCACGGGCAAACGGAATACCCAAGCCCATATGACGTAAAGAGCCTACAGAGGATACATCGGAATATTGCATTCTACAGTGATTTCCATTCCATACTGTTCTGAGATATCTCAACCGCTCAATCACCTTGTAAAAAAGGCGTCAAGTGGTGTTGGGCTGAACAACAGCAATGCGCATTCGCAGCCTGACAACGCTTGTCTACAGCTCCCAGACTTGGACAAGCCGTTCGTTCTGCAGACAGATGCAAGCGATTGTGGCCTGGGTGTTGTCTTGCTGCAGGAGTATGACGGTGTGCTTTGGCCAGTGGCTCTTCACAAGCCACACGAAAACTCCAGCCGAGCGCAACTACAGTGTCGCAGAACGTGAATGTCTCGCCATTATTCATGCTTTGAAGTGCTTCAGCGTGTACCTAGATGGCGCAACGTTCCAGATTCGATCTGATCACTTAGCGCTCTCGTGGCTTCAGAGGACTCACAGAATCCAGCTGGACGTCTTGCTCGTCGGGCGCTTACGCTACAACTAGTACGATTATTCCGTCCTGTACAGCTCAGGGTCAACCAACAAAGTTGCTGATGCGCTCTTTCGTGCTCCACTTCCCGAGGAACACTCGCAGGATACCACGGTTTTGGTGATCGTCGCAGCCACGGCATGAGGATCCCCAGATTCACGGTGGGGTACATTGGTGAGCCACAAGGAGCTTTGCAAGGCGCAGCTGGATGACGAACCCTGCACAACCCTTGTCCGCTTGGCTGGCAGCAAGAGGTCCAGTAGACCGCCCAAGTGTCAAGGAGTTTGACTCCTACTTGATGAGTGACGACGGCCTCCTGCTGCGCTACATCCCCCAGGCCGACGACCATCCGGATGGCCTCGGCATTCCAGACCGTGATACCCCTCAAGCTACGTAAGCTTTTCGTTCGATATATGCATGACTCTGCCTGAGCTGGACACTGCAGTGTGAGCAAAACTTATGAAATGGTATCCCCAGTAGCTACCTAACCAGGCATAAGGCAGGATGTGCTCCGATACGCTTGGAGCTGCTAAGTGTGCAAGAAGGCAAACAACGTGGTGGTGAGCCCCCCAGTCTCATGCAACCAATCGGAGATCAGAGCCCTTGGCAGATTTGTCGTTGTTACGTCATGAGCCTTCCCACGTGAGTCCACGCGGCAATCAGTACTTGTTCGTGGTAACCCGACCGCTTCACGAAGTGGGTTGAGTTATTTCCTTTGCGAAGCTTGCTTCGCAAAAAATCTAGAGACTGCTTGCTAGAAACCATTCGCTAGGTTCGACTTTCAGACAGCTTGACCTACCTAACGAGTAAGGTGTTCGCGGACGCATGCGTGGTGCTGTGAATTAAACACAAAGAACTTCGCACAAGCAAACATCACGGAAAAGGTAAGTCCGAGCCTTGGGTGATGTTACTGGCGCCTCAAGCGCCACAAGGACTGGGACGCGAAACTGCCTGAGCTGGCATTCGCAGCCCGTTCGACCACTATCGAGTCAATGGGTCTCCCACTCCTTCCCAGCCTAATTTCGGCAAAAGAGCTCGCGTTTTGGTTCTTCAACGGCCTCCTTTCCACACGGACGGGGAAGTCTTCGCCTCGTAGGTTCCCTGAGGATCGGTGAAAGCGCTTCTCCAACAACCTTTGAGAGGCTCGAAAAAATCTCGACGTCGCAAGACTGCAGCAGTCGGAATAGTACAGCCAGGGGCGACGTGACCAGCAGTTTGAGGTGGAAGGTTTTGCTGCTTCGGCGTACTCACCCACTGGAATGGCACCACTCGAGGTTTCGCAGCCTCCCTCGCAAACAGGTGGAAAGGTCCGTTTACGCGTGCAAGGTGCTCACCACTGCTTACGAATTAGTTCACTCTGAGTCTAGAGAAGAAACTGGACGATGCTCATGTCACCGACCTTAAACGATTTTTAAAGCAGAAGACGAAGTTCCTTGCAGAACCAGAACGGCACTGATGGCAGTCCTGTTTCGGAAACCCCCTCGTACTCCACACCGGTGGCGGTATTACCTGCGACGTCAGCGGCACCTTTTTTTTTCCTTTCCACAGCTTCCGCTGCTCCCTCGCATTTTGGAGGCGGTTTTTTACCTCCACGGATCTGCTCTCTCTTCAGAGAAAAGGGAGGGGGGGGGGGAAGAGGAGCATTGTGTTGGCCACCTCAAACCCGTTATTAGGACTTTCTGGAAGGGTTGCGAAGACAACGTCAGGCGCAACCCTCAATAAGCCCCGTGTCGTCTGCTTCCTTGTTCTCCACGAAGATGGCGCGTGGAAAACACCGTCACCTAACTCCGCCATCGGAATGACATGGCGGCAGGATTCGTGATGAACCGGGCCACCAAGGACGTCGGCGCGTCGGGGGCGGCCCAGTGGACCATGGACCGCCACCACCCTCTACAGGACGGCCCCGCGAACCCGGCCTATGCCAACGATACATGCGGACGGCCACAACGGACGCCGCTACCTGGACCGTGCTCGAGAAGCTCAGATCTATCGGGCGGCACACGAACGCGGGCACTTTATGGGGAATGGGCGGACGCCGAACGCATTGCGCGCATCAATCAACTCGGCGAGCGCGACTTCGTACGGGCCATCGCGCTCGTCAGCAGCTCCGACCGGACCTGCAATGCCAGTCCGCCCAACAGCGCCATCCACCCCCTGGCCCACACGACGACTCCGTCATCGACATACCGGACGAAGTTTGAGGGGGGGGGGGAGCACCCTGGCAACTCCCAGCCCAGTTGCCCGACTGCGGGGCACAGGTCGAGAACTTTCCAGCGTGGTGGCGGAATCAAGTCGGCCACGCGCACATCGTGCGCTGCCCTTGATAAGGCGGATCAGAGGCGGCGCACCGGCAGTCGCTGGCTGGACTCAAGTGCCGCCGGTGCTCTTTGGTTTTTCTGTTATTATTCTTCATCGTCTCGTCCACGTCCAATTAAATGTAGTTTCTTGTTGTTGAAACCGCTGTCTTCCTGTTATTCCTCCGGATCGGGTATGCAGCAAGGCAAACCGACCACATGCTCCGATGTTTGTGTCTGCTAAGATACAGAAATTTTACACAACAACAGAATTTGGCAAATAACCTCTGCCCTTTACCTGCAGCCAACGGGCGGACTGGAGACGATTACGCTGGTGCAACTGAAAAAAGCACTGGCAGGCGAGCCGTCTGGTTCAGTGCGCTGCCGAGTGTCAAGGCTTTTGTTTCGTCAACACTGCACAGTACACCAAACAACTGGTGTCATTCCGGCTAAGGCCATGTTCGGACGGGAGCTTCTAAACCACCTAGACCTCCTTGTACCGATGGTAGAGTGTGCAGAAGCAACGAGTAAACTACCCGAAAGCCGGCAATTGCAGTAAGGAGGACATGTCATGGTCCGTAAGCTCCTCAGAAATCCTGATTGGATTCCAGGCATCTTAGATAGGCAGATGGGTCGGTGTTCATGGATCGTACAGTGTGGAGAAGATGTTGTATGCCGACACTTGAATCAGATTCGGAAGCGCCATGGTGAGAAGCCGTCAGCAGGCTCGGCATGTGAAAGCGTTACGCGGGGTTTCGAAGAGTCCGACAGATCAGCGGATCTCGCACCGGAGCAACAAGAAGACGCACCTGAAAAGATTATGCTGCGGAGGTCTGCCCGTAATAGTCGACCACCTTGGGGTTTAAAAGATTTTTCTAAGGAGGAAGAGGTGTGATGTTGGCAACTGTCGGGGTCATGGGTAAGCGAGAAGAGCGCGCGCAACGGCCCAAGGAAGGCCACCGTGTTTCCCAGTCCCGTCCTGAAAAATAAACCTTACTTAAGTAGTACGGTTGACTACCTCTCACTAAGCAATCCTCTAGCTATTCTTGATAGGCAACAGGAACTTAACACATGGGCGCAATGGCGTGACGTCATCGGCATAAACAAATGGCGTAGAGTTCAAGGAGGGCACAAGGTAGTTAATGAAGAGCGTCGAAAAGAGTCGTACCCAGCGCTCTGCCTTGGGCTGGACTGGACTATTTTAGCACAAGACGTGACTTCACGAAACGCAGCTCGCTGTTTGCGTTCACGCAGGAATTGCTGGACAGCCATATATGCACATGACCTCTAATTCTCGTGTTCCACAGCTTGTGAACGAGGATATCGTGACTGACTCACTCTATCAACAGCTCGTTTAAAAATCTAGTCGCACAATCTCACAAGCCTGCCGGTTATCCAAGTGGTTGCTCAGCGTGTGGACAACAGTGACTGTGCCCGTTCGCTATGCACCTAGCACCTGGAAACCATACTGATGCGGTGTGAGAAGCCCGTTCATCTCAAAGTGCCGCAGGAGCCGTATTGTATACGACACACAATGGACGTAGAAAGTATAGGCCGATATGCAGTCACAGACGACATGAGTTGCTTCATGTTCCCTGTGTACAGGATTGATAAAGGCGAATCTCCAGTCTAGGAACTAGGCCAGCAGCTAGAAAGTTAATTAACATTGAAGTCAGTGCAGGGGCCAGCTTGGTAGGGTGGGTGGGGTGAAGCAGGGTGGGGTGAACACCATCTGGGCCTGCTCCCTGGCAACAGTTGGTGAATGCGATGGCTTCGGTATTGACCTCTAACATTATTGTAAGGCATTCCGGGGGCTCCAAGGTCAGTTCCGCGTTCGGAAGGTAGGGTTACTGGAGAGGACGGTCGGGGAGCTGCCCATATAGATAAAAAGTGGCTACTGAAGAGGTTAGCAATGGTCTGAGGAATCGTAATAAGACAGCCATTCACTGGGAACTCAGGGGTTAAAGAAGACTTCCTCTGATGTTTTACGTACGCCCAGAATAACTTTGGAGAGCGGGTCGCTTTTTTCAGTAACACTCTGCAGGTAGGTACTTTACGATATGTGCATATAGCACTCTTGAGGTACTTTTGCAGGTATCGTTCTTAGCAAGCATAGGGGCCTTGCGAGGGTCCTTCGTTCGCCTGCCTTTCGAAAGAGGTCCACGTATTTGTGGGACATGTGGATAATTTCCGGGGAGATTCAGTGAGATATGGTGCCACTTTCGTCGTTTTTGAGTTCGGGAAGCTTTCCTTCTGTGTGGCTGCTAAGATGTCCAACCAGCAGTTGTAGGCATCCTCGTCAGTGAACTTGAGGATTTTCCAATGCAATGCTCAAGGGGGGCAAAGAGTGCAGCAGAGTTATTCTAATTCTGAAATTCCATTCGGAAAAACTGTTGGATTACTCTGGCGTAATGTCCGTTTTTTGGAAGAGACAAAAGGCTTTCAAGTGCAGTAGCCTCATGAGTCAAGATTAGAAAGTCGGAGTTGTGGTGCGCTCATGAATAAGAGTCAGATTAGTGACGAAGGCGAGGTCCTGTGATGATGATTTTTCCAGATCGCGAGCTGGAGGCGGCGTGCTTGCATACATCTAGAAAACCTGAGGTCTCCTTTGCCAGCCAAGCAGCAGATCGTCAGATTGTGGTAGTGGTATGGGACCATCTAGTCAGTCCAGTCAATGTGAGTAGTAGTCTTTTCACAACACAGACGCTAGACTTGTTCTCCACGCTAGCATGCCTCAAGAAATGGCCGAGCAAGTCCTTAGGAAGAATTCAGAGTTAAGGGTGCAGTGTCCGCTACCACACGAAAAGCATCTTTCTACGCTTGAGGCTTGATCTTTCCGCATGATTGAGGCACAAAAACGCTCACACTGAGTGCGTTCCACCTCGAGCGCGTCTGCCACGAGTGCGTCTGCCTCTGCCTCACACCCAGACGGTGTGCTTACTAAAATTCCACGATCTGGTCATCAGATATAAATGGGTCTATAGGCTAGGTCTCACATGTTGTATATCTGGTGCGGGCATTCAGCTTTTAAGAAGCATCCAGTATGATGCAGTGACTTATTTTGATACCGAACGTTTAAAAAACCATAGTGGGAGGCTGGAGTTCCGTAGGCTGCGCGTGGTTATCGCAGGCAAGAAAGCACGTAAGGTCCTGTTTGCCTTTGTGGGGAGAGGAAAAGGTTTCATCAATTGGCGTCAGTTGACATACGCCACAAAATCATGGTTCCCATGAAGAACATAGAAGCCGGTGTTACCGAAGCTATAAACGTTTACACTTCCGGAGGTGCCATCTGCCATAGTGGTTGCAGTGCAAATCTGCCAAATGGTCATAAACACTCCTGGTACAACCGGAAAGTGTTGGACAAGGGCACAGGTGGCGTGCGGATTTCACCAGTGAAGGATAATCCAAACAATGCACATCCGCCTCGTTGGCCTACTTATTGCCTCAGAGGGGATGTTAAGCTGTTTAGGGTGAGTCAGTACGTCCGACACTGAACATTCAGCCGTCTCGTCATTTTGTTGGCGAGGAAGCTCGCGATCAACAGCACTGGAGAACGAGAATAAGATGGGTAAGAATAGGCTGCAGCAGGACAAACGGCCTCTGCCCTGAAGGTGCTTTGGATAACTGATTGTGGATCTCGGGGAAAGGTCATGCCTACCTCGGAAGAGTCATAAGCCACGTTGTCTTCACGAAGAGAAGAATTTAGTTTAACTGAGTGTTAAACTAAAGCACTATTACTTAAAATATTTAGAGCACTCGGATTGAGGTTTAGCCGATTCTTCTCCTTCTTTAACCTTACTCTCATGTCGCCGCTGATTTTCCGCAGTGCAGGATATAATAATACTAATAATAATAATAATAATAATAATAAAAATAATACTAATAATAATAATAATAATAATAATAATAATAATAATAATAATAATAATATTAGGAGTTTATTTTCCAACAAAAGTACAGGTTGGAGGGCGGCTTGGAGAAAAAGCTGTTAGCACAGCTTGACTGGTCCCAAGCCCCCACGACATCATGACATCAGCAGCGGCAAAACAGTGGAAAAAAAAATCAACATTATTTTTATCGTACGTTGAAGCACAATTACGGGCTTCTTGTTTTTCTGCAGCGCACAGTATTCTATAATGAAGCCCACTGGCGGGTTTCTCCCTTTTCCTCAGACCAACATATTGATTAAGGGGCCCTGCAATGGCTTTGTTACTAATTTTTAATTTGCACCAAACCTGAGCGCACTGAACGTAGTAACTTAATGACACTTTTCTTTTCTCGAATTTCGATTTATTTTAGAAGTTATAGGCAAATGAAAATTACAAAAACAAGCAAAAAATAACCTCCTTCATGACGTCCTTGGTTGCTTGAGTGGCCGTGAACTAGACGAGGGTGGTGAGCTGAGCGAGCGCTCACGGCTGCCGTACTCCGTGTCGACGGCGCGAGAGGGCGCCACTAAAGCGTGTTCTGGATAGGCTGTATGTAGCGGGCAGCTAGAGCGGCTCTCATTGCATTTGCTGCGCGATTAAACACTAAATTCGGCATGACACTTCATTGGCCACAAACGACAGCAAACACGGGGTAAAGATCAGTTCAGAATGGGAGCCACTTCGCGCTGCCATACCGCGAAACAGCCAAACCGCAAGACAAAGCTGCTCACCGAAGGCCTTGGGAACGCTCAGAGCCGGCCGGGTCCTTCGGTCCCTACGGCCGCAGCGCCGCCGCGTACATCCGGGACCTTTCCGTGTCGGCGCCTGATCCCACTACTCCTTTCTAGTAGGCGCCGCCTTTTCCACCGATTGGTGGCGGGTATGTCGACGGATCATTTCTTGTTTCCGTACTTTATAAACTGCATTTGTTTCTTTTCTGATCTCAAATACTGAACAAAAACTACTTTTATAAATAATTGAAACGGTTCGCGCCACTTATATTTTGTATTTCGACTAAAAAGAAGCTTTTAGCGGCTCTGACCAGTAGTAAGCCCAGGACCTAAGACGTCACATTACGCGCTTTCGGTACCGCGGGTCGCCCCCGTCGGTGGAGGAGGTTTCCGCGTCGTCCGGTGAAAATATGACGCACTGATATTTAGTGTACATTCCTTCCGTGCCCGCTGGCTTGCCCGAGCCCCAAGAGACGTGGAAACCGCAAAAAAGGTAGACGCTTAATTGATTGCGGGCCTTTAAGCGGAGCGCACTTACGGGTTTCTTCTCTTTCTGCAGTCCACAATTTTGTAGAGTGGAGTCCACATGCTGTGTTTCTCACTTTTCCGCAGTGCGAGAAATTCGTAGGGGAAGCGCACTTGCGGGTTTCTTTCTTTCTGCAGTCCACAATTTTGTAGAGTGGAGTCCACTTATGTGTTTCTCACTTTTCCGCAGTACGGAAATTCGTAGGGGAAGCGCACTTACGCGTTTCTTGCTTTCTGCAGTGCACAACATTGTTGGGTGGAGGGCACTTGTGTATTGTCACTTTCCGCAGTGCGAAAAACTGTAGGGGGAAGCGGACTTGGGGATTTCTTCTTTTTCTGCAGTGCACAATATTGTAGGGTGGAGCACACTTGTACGTTTCTGACTTATCCAGAAGTGTGAAAAATTATAGGGGAAAGCACACTTAGGGGTTTCTTGCTTTTCTGCTGTGCACAATATTGTAGGGTGGTGCGCACTTGTGTTTGTCACTTTTCCGCAGTGCACAAAATTGTAGGTTGAAGCGCACTTACGGGTTTCTTGCTTTTCTGCAGTGCACAAAATCGTAGGATGCATTGCACTTATCTGCTTGACACTTTTCCGGAGAGCGAAAAATTGCACTTACGGATTTCTTGCTTTTCTGCAGTGCACAAAATTGTTGGGTGGAGCGCACTTATGTGTTTGTCACTTTTCCGCAGTGTGAAGAATTGCAGGGGGAAGCGCACTTAGGGGTTTCTTGCTTTTCTGCAGTGCACAAATTGTAGGGTGGAGCGCACTTATGTTTGACACTTTTCTGCAGTGTGAAAAATTGTAGTTGGAAGCGCACTTAGGATTTTCTTGCTTTTCTGTTGTGCACAGCACTGTAGGGTGGTGCGCACTTGTGCTTCTTACTTTTCCGAAGTGAGCAAAATTGTAGGGTGAAGCGCACTTACTGATTTCTTGCTTTTATGCAGTGCACAAAATTGTTGGGTGGAGTCCACTTATGTGTTTGTCACTTTTCCGCAATGAAGAAAATTGTAGGGGGAAGCGCACTTAGGAGTTTCTTGCTTTTCTGTGGAGCACAAAATTGTAGGGTGGTGCGCACTTGTGTTTGTCACTTTTCCGCAGTGCACAAAGTTGTAGAGTTGAAGCGCACTTAACGGTTTCTTGCTTTTCTGCAGCGCACAAATTGTAGGGTGGAGCGCACTTATGTGTTTGTCACTTTTTCTCAGTGTTAAAAATTTTAGGGAAGCGCACTTAGGGGTTCTTGCTTTTCTACAGTGCACAATATTGTAGGGTGGTGCGCACTTGTTTTTCTAACTTTTCCGAAGTGAGCAAAATTGTAGGGTGAAGCGCACTTACTGATTTCTTGCTTTTATGCAGTGCACAATATTGTTGGGTGGAGTCCACTTATGTGTTTGTCACTTTTCCGCAGTGCGAAAATTTGTAGGGGAAGCACACTTTGGAGTTTCTTGCTTTTCTGCGGTGCACAATATTGTAGGGTGGTGTGCACTTGTGTTTGTCACTCTTCCGCAGTGCATAAAATTGTAGGTTAAAGCACACTTACGGGTTTCTTGCTTTTCTGCAGTGCACAATTTGTAGGGTGGAGCGCACTTATGTGTTTGTCACTTTTTCTCAGTGTGAAAAATTGTAGGGGGAAGTACATTAGGGGTTTCTTGCTTTTCTGTGGTGCACAATATTGTAGCGTGGTGCGCACTTGTGTTTCTAACTTTTCCGCAGTGAGCAAAATTGTAGGGTGAAGTGCACTTACTGATTTCTTGCTTTTATGCAGTGCACAATATTGTTGGGTGGAGCGCACTTATGTGTTTCTCACTTTTCCGCAGTGCGAAAATTTGTAGAAGGAAGCGCACTTTGGAGTTTCTTGCTTTTCTGCGGTGCACAATATTGTAGGGTGGTGCGCTCTTGTGTTTGTCACTTTTCCGCAGTGCACAAAATTGTAGGTTGAAGCGCACTTACGGGTTTCTTGCTTTTCTGCAGTGCACAAATTGTAGGGTGGAGCGCGCTTATGTGTTTGTCCTTTTTCTCAATGTGAAAAATTGTGGGGAAGCGCACTTAGGGGTTTCTTGCTTTTCTGCTGTGCTCAATATTGTAGGGTGGTGCGCACTTGTGTTTCTATCTTTTCCGCAGTGAACAAAATTGTAGGTTGAAGCGCACTTACGGGTTTCTTGCTTTTCTGCAGTGCACAAATTGTAGGGTGGAGCGTCACTTATGTGTTTGTCACTTTTTCTCAGTGTGAAAAATTGTAGCGGGAAGCGCACTTAGGGGTTTCGTTGCTTTTCTGCGGTGACAATATTGTAGGGTGGTGCGCAGCTTGTGTTTGTCGCTTATCACCAGTACAGCAAAATTGTAGGTTGAAGCGCACTTACGGGTTTCTTGCTTTTCTGCAGTGCACAATATTGTAGGGTGGAGTGCACTTATGTGTTTGTCACTTTTTCTGCAGCGTGCGCAAATTTGTAGGGGGAAGTGTAAATTTAGGGGTTTCTTGCTTTTCTGCAGTGCACAATATTGTAGGGCTGGTGCGCAGCTTGTGCTTGCTACACTTTTTCGCAGTGCACAAAATTGTAGGGTGAAGCGCACTTACGGGTTTCTTGCTTTTCTGCAGTGCACAATATTGTAGGGTGGAGTCGCACTTATGTGTTTGTCACTTTTCCGCAGTGTGAAAAATTGTAGCTGGGATGCCAGCGCACTTCAGGAGGTTTCTTGCTTTTCTGCAGTGCACAATATTGTAGGGTGGTGCGCACTTGTGTTTGTCACTTTTCCTGCAGTTGCACAAAATTCGTAGGTTGAAGCGCACTTTACGGGTTTCTTAGCCTTTTCTGCAGTGCACAAGTTGTAGGGGGTGGAGCGCACTTATGTTTTTGTCACTTTTTCTCAGTGTGAAAAATTGTAGGGGAAGCGCACTTAGGGGTTTCTTGCTTTTCTGCGGTGCACAATATTGTAGGGTGGTGCGCACTTGTGTTTCTAACTTTTCCGCAGTGAGCAAAATTGTAGGGTGAAGCGCACTTACGGATTTCTTGCTTTTCTGCAGTGTACAATATTGCTGTGTGGAGTCCACTTATGTGTTGGTCTCTTTTCCGCAATGAGGAAAATTGTAGGGTGAAGCACACTTCCGAGTTTCTTTCTTTTCTGAAGTGCACAATATTGTAGGGTGTTATGTGTATGTCCCTTTGCCAAAGTGCACATATTTGTAAGGTAAAGCTCACTTGTGGTTTTCTAGCTTTTCTGCAGTGCACAATATTGTCGGGGGAAGCGCGCTTACGGCTTTTCTGCACTTTTCTGCAGTGCGTAATTTTAACGCGATAGTGTTAAGGAGCTCGTGTCCCAGAAAAGCTGGCATCGGTTCCGTGACGCGAAGATTTTGATTGGTCGATAGGCTCGTGACGTCAGAGCCACATGACTTCGCGCGGTAATTGCAAACAACCAACAACGCTCACGTGAAACGTGACGTCACGCTTGGAATGAAAGCGATTAAAAGCCATGACATGTAAAGCGAATGAAAGGTCGTCGCATGTCCCGAATGAGTTCACTTTATGTAGTAACTCATTTGCCTTAAACAAATTTTAAGAAGTTTACGCGGGATTTGAACCCACGACCCTTCGGTTGCGAGGCAGACTGACTAGGCCACGGAAGGCACGCTTGTACGGCTTGGGAACGAGCGGGACTTTATATGTTTTTATGTTATACTTGTAGAGTCCGATATTCTGCGGGAGTCTCCGAGGGGGCACAATATAGGGCGAAGAAAGTGTCGGCATTTGGCGAGTGCTCCGCACGTTCGGCTGAGGCACATGGGTGCATGCTACTCGCGTCTTGTTTGACGTCACCTCCTGCTCACTGGCGCAGAGGCAGTGCGTCTCAGCCAAATGCATCACAAAGCAGGGGACACATGAGCAGTAAAACTGGGCGCCGCGCGGTGCTCCGCGCGACGCATCACCTGGCGATACGCGGCGATATAAGTGTATCCAAGACATGCACACAAAAGCCCGTCGCGCGACACGCATAGTTTCTGGGCCACCATTGACACAGAACGCAGAGTGACTGGCATTACTCCTCTTTAAAACGCATCGTTTATGCCCAAATCGTAAATTAAAGTATTCAAATTAAAAGTAAAACAAATAAAACTGGTGCATCCGTTCTTGTGCTACCCTTATATTACAATTAAAATTATAATGTTGAAGAAAACATTACAAAAGAAGGTATGTCCACAACACTAGCAACGCCCTGTTTGCTTTTCTTTTCTAGTCGATCAAGCTGAAATTAAAAAATATATAAAAATCACTCCAATGAATATTGTGTAGACTATAAACATTAATTTAAGAAATTCAGATGCAACGTATCCAACTTCGCAGAGACAATCTGAAGGCTCACGGCGTGTCGAGGCGAGTTTTCATGCGAGACTTGGCGCTTTCGTTCGAAAGTACACGGAGGTGTTTTCTTGACTTTATGCCAAAGAAGTCAGACCGAATACAATAATTGTCATGTGTTATGACCGTGACATTAAAATGAGAAGTGACAAAGCTTTATCCCCAAGCAATATAAAAACAATATGCAAGGGAGAAAATACCTACCAACACAGTCCAAAATACTAACCCAGCAGAAAAATTCCGAAACACACTACGTTTCTTCGTCTCCCGGCGGCATCGAATAGCTAGCTCGACAAACATGACGACGCCAAAGGTCTCTCCGATACAAGTGCACCGTCTCGGCATCCTTTCTACACCCCTAATGTTAACACCTTCATCGGCTGTGGCAGTAACATTCTGGCAAACAGATTCCCACCTTGAACTCAAACCATCAACACCAAACCAATCTCGCTCGGAGTCATTGCGCCGCTTCTCACCACCGTCATTGTTGTTCGTGAAACTACGTCCGTTACTACTTGAGCTGGTGATTTTATAACACTTTCAGTATCACCCGTGGGACTTCGAATAACTTCGCAGACGACTAGAACGTTCTCACTAGAGTGTTCGAGCCGTACACAGCACCGAACCGAAACCGAACCGATCAAACAAACGGTCGCCATATTTCAGAGTGAGCTAGTACAAGGGTTCCCACTTCCAGGACGGAACACAGTGTCTGTCTCTGCCTATGCGAATGACTCGTCTTTGTTTTTGCTTGAATCTGAGGGCTTTTTGGCACTCGAGCGTATTTTTGTGTGCTACGCCGCACTTTCTGGTGCGCAGTTGAATAGCGAGAAAAGTGCTGCAGTTAGGATTATTTTCTGTATAATTCATTAGTATTCCTTTTTGTTTCAATTGTACGTGTTCTTATGGTACCTTTTTCGAGAAATCGCATAGCACCCCTGGCGTGCGAAGAAATCCTCGACCAGGCGAGGAGTCAAATGGTACTTGCTTCTTTACTTGAACTTTCCTTTAAGAACAAGGCTTTCTTGATAAAGAGTGTAATATGCACGAAGCTGTGTTTTGTAGCTAAAGCCGCACTCCCACCTCCAGTTTTGACGCCCCCGTAGAATGGCACCTCTCATCTCCTACTTTTTTAGGGGGGGAGGGGGAACTGAACTTGTGGCCAGAGCGGCGCTACGCCTACCACGATCCAATGGTGGCGGAGCATTCCGTGCCTGCCAACGTTTATGCGGTCATTGGCTTGAAAAGGTGAACTCAATCTTTTGGAAGACAAGGACTATGTTGGTAGCCCCCTTTTATTGTAATGGCTGGCTCACTTGCGCCGAATCTTTGTGCCCAGGCCAGGGGCTTGGCAACCTGTGCCCTGTTGCGGAGACTCCCTCTCTGTATTACGTATCTGTCGTCTCTATACAGCGTCGGGTGACTGAAGAGTTGCCCACTGTACTCGTTCAGGAGAGTCCCGTATCGCGAACTTGCGAAGCCCTTTGTGCGGCTGACGTGTCTGTCCGACACCAAGTCAGGATGTCTCAGGCAATTTGGGATGACTTGTTAAGCGCAAACGTACCAGTGGACGCTGCCGACACTGGCTGGAAGTATGAGTGGTGAGTGCTTCCCACCAGGGACGGGTTGTCACGTTGGGGCATTACCACGACGGCCATCTGCCCCAACTGGACTTGCCCAGAGACAAATGAACATGTTTTTACCACCTTTGTAGTTGCACATTCTAAGGGAAAAAAGGAGGAAAAGGGTAACAACGGCGCGTTTTTCTCCCTTCTACTGAAGCGCCTCCGAGCGGACACGAGAAGAAGGGAGGAACGAGCCGTTTTTTTCCTTCTTCGGGCAGACGGGAGAAAGGTTCCGCCCTCCCGCCTCATCTTCTTTCGGTTTCGTTTTTCGAGCACGTCGCGCGCGTTGTTTAATATGTGTTGTTGAGTTGATTAAGTCTCAGCGGCAGCGAAGGCCTCTTGTAATTCCGTCTTCTAGCCCAAACGTGCAGAACATTTCGGTTGCATTGACGTTTTTACCACTAATCTTATCAAACGAGCAAACGAAGCTGTTAAAAACAGCGAAGTTCCGGAGCAGTGCCAGCAGCTCTACGTTCACTGGGCTAAGATGGCCGCCTTCGGATTGCGGAAGGCTGCGTATCTTCGGCACCGATTTGACGTCCAGTGGGCGTGGCCAATAACGTCACGGACGTCAAAATAACAGCTTTTATTTTCCGTTTTAGTTATTTTGACGTCAACAACACGTTTTTTTTAGATGCCGCTGACTGCATTTTTGAAATGTCGGTGGCCCGGCGTGTGTGTGGCCGGGTGCTCGGCGGCTCGGTGGTGTCCGCGCTGGTGCGTGTTGTCGACGTTTCCGCCTGTACTCGTCGCGATATCAGGAACATCAAAATAAGCGTTCTCCCATTTTCAAACTTCGCCCGGCGCCGTCCGTCACTCCTGTTGCAAATGAAGATTACGTGTACCGGGGGCGACAGAGCCCAGCCGCAGTAATTTTGTACGCATTTTTCTGGAGCTGTACTTGTGTGTAATACGACAGATTATCACCCTTGCATAGAATAGCTGCGAAGGCCGTGCAAGTGGCGAGCGAGTAGCCCTGACTGGCATGACCGCACCCGCTGCAGCAGCGCGCGGGCCGCGTGATCCAAAGCAAGTAGCTCGCGCTTATAGCACTGTCGTCGACAACATTCTTTTTTTTCAGTGTTAATCGTAAAAAAGAAATGTAAATACCGCCAAAAGCCCCAACAAAACAAAATGTTCGAAAAAGAAAAAAAAGTAAGTTTCCACAGCGAATCGAACCCACGACCGCTTGCGCATGAGACAGACATCGTAACCGCTAAGTTACGCTACAGCTTTTGTTTTCTTTATTGCATGAAGTATGTACAGTGATTAATGATGCGTGGTTAAAATCATGTTCCCAATGGCTTCTGGGTTACATGTTATACTTCCTTCATTTTTTGAAGGTCATCAAGCATGGGAAGCCACTCTGGCGTTTCTCCGCGCGACTGATACACATTTTTGACGCGTGCAACACTTTCACGGAAGTAAAAACATACAGGTTTTGCATTCACGTCAGCGTTTCTTACAGCCATGCGGGAAGTCCAAATAGCATGAAGCCCCAGAAGAAAAAAGGTGTCGTAAGGAACGAGCTCGTGCTTCTCCTTCGGCAGAAAACGAATACCGTGGCCAGTAATACACAACTCTTTTTTCAAGGTCCGTTGGAGCACGTCCCAAAAGAAGACGGCGTCCCAGCAGTCGATAAAGACATGTTCAATAGTTTCGGGCTGTTTACAAAGCAGGCAGTTCACAGACCATGGGACAAAAATGCCTTTTGACTCCAGCCACACTTTCACTGGTAACGTAGAACTATGGAGTTTGAAAAAGAAAGTCTTAGCTGCTGGTGGGACGCACATCTTTTTTACTCGACAAAGAACATCTTGTCCTGGACAATTGTTATACAACATTCGGTACAAAGGTGTCGGAAACAACATGTCAAGAAGGTCCCGTGTGAGGCGTTTACGTGCGACGCCAGACAGGTATTCAATAGAAAATCGTACCTTGAGAAAATTAAAGGCGTCAACCACCTCCTTTGGGTACCCTAGGAGCCTCATAGGAGGTTCTTCGTAAGACGAGACAATATAGGTCGGTAGATAAGATGCCAGCTTAGTTTGAATTATGGCCCGAATAAACGGATGTTTCTGATCCCTCAAAAAACAAAACCTAGACACCAGTTGTCTAACAAACAAATGCGAGAGGCCGATTCCGCCATGACCTACTCGTCTGAAGAGGTTATCACGTCGCAACGGCTCCCATGACGACTTCCAAACAAATATCGCGAAAATTCTGTGAAACCGCTGAATGTTAACCCTGGCACAATGAAGAACTTGCAGGACATACCATATTTTTGCAATTAGGAAAATATTGCACACAGTTGCTTTTGCAAAAATTGACAAGTCGCGGTTTGCCCATTTCTTGGTCCGTCTTTTTAGGTCTTCAGTTACTTCAGACCAATACGCATTACTAGCCCGATAATGACGTAAGGGCACTCCAAGATACTTGCAAGGCGCCTCAGTCCACGTAATGCCTTCAAATTTGGTTGGTTTTGTGGCCCACTCGCCATGCCAAGAACCATTACACTTTCCCCAGTTGATAGAGGCGCCTGTAGCTTCGCAGAATGATCGCGCAATGCAAAGTGCTTCGCTTACACTTCTCTTATCTCTACAGAATACCGCAATATCATCCGCATATGCTAATATCTTAATCTCAGCAGAGTGCATGCTGATCCCATGGCAGTTTTTACTGGCAATAATTCTTAAGCAGAAGGGTTCGAGGTATAGGCCAAATAATAAGGGAGACATAGGACAGCCCTGCCGCACGGAGGACGCGACGGGGATGCGTCGTGTTGTAGCGTTATTAATTATCAAGCGCGTATAGCATCCAGTATATGCCATCTTTACTGCTTCTAGTATAACTTTCCCAACACCCACATGAGATAAAATGTCAAAAAGAAATTCATGACCTACACGATCGAATGCTTTTTCGAGATCTATTTGTATAATTGCAACTTGACCTTGCCTGTCTGTAGAAAAATCTAAAACGCTACGTGCCACATGAACATTTGTCTGTATCGACCTCCCTTTAATTCCGCATGTTTGGTGTTCTCCTATCAATTCACTCACGACGGCCTGTAGACGACTTGCGATCACTTTGGCGAAAATTTTATAATCGACATTACACAAGGTAATTGGCCTATAACCAGATACTTGCCTAAGCTTGGCGTCATCATCAGATTTAGGTATAAGTACCGTAAACGTCCTCAGAAAAGAAAGCGGCAAAGCTTTACTCTGATATGCCTCCTGAATAACCTCATACAGTAGAGGGCATATAACATCTTTATACTTTTTGTATAATTCTGAAGTTATTCCGTCTGGGCCGGGAGTTTTACAAGAGGGTAGCCCATCTATTGCAGAATCTAATTCCTGCATCGTTATAGGTTCTTCAAGTTTTTCTGTCACCTCGGTTGGTAATCGCGGCATTCCCTTTATAAACGTGTCACGGCACTCTGCGTTGCTAGATAACACTTTTTTGCTGAAAAGATGACTATAGTATTCTGTGAAAGCTGCTTGAATTGATTCTTTATCAGTGCACACAGTACCCTTGTGCTCTATCTCTAAAATTTCTTTTTTGAGCGCATATTTCTTTTCATCTGCTAAGGCTCGTTTTGTAGGCTGTTCTCCTAGGAGGTACCTTTCCGCTCTTGCTCGGACAACTGCTCCATGGTAGCGTTCCTCATGGAACCGCTCGATTTCGCGCTTGATGCTCTCTATATCTTTCACTCCTTGTCCAGGGTTCTGACACTCAAATGCGCATAAATGACGTAGGTTTTCGTCTAATCTGCGTTGCTCTGAACGAGCGTTAAATTTCAAAGTTGCTGCTCTCTCTATCGCAAGTTGTTTGACTTCTGTCTTAAAAAACTCCCACTTTTCAAATACGGAGAAGTTTTCGTGAGCCAGAGTACGTTTCATGGCCTCTTTAACACCACTCTCAAAGACTTTGTCGTTTACTAGTTTTGAATTTAGTTTCCAAAGTTCCCAATTAAACTTAGAGGTATTCCGATTCTTTTCCCCAATCGTTACAGCAACAAGGCAATGGTCCGAAAAAAACACGGGCTTTACGTTATAGTTACTTAAACTACCTGCCAGCTCTACCGAAATGTATATTCTATCAAGTCTGGCGTGCGTTAATCTTTGAAAATGTGTGAACTTAAAGGATGGCTGTTTTTGCTGTACCGTGGCTACATCTTCCAAGTCAAATCGCTCAGTCATTTCACTCAAGAACTGGGCACTCTTGTCTGGGCGCACAAGCTCATTAGACCTATCAGACGGCTTGCAGACACAATTAAAGTCACCCAATAACACAATCATTTTGTCGTTTGTTAAATATTGTTCCACGTGTCGGAAAAAGGCTAATCGTTCGTTCACCTGGTTGGGAGCGTATATACAAATTACACACCACTGTACGTCGTACATCAAAAAGTCGCACACAACAAGCCGCCCACATTCGTCCGACACTATCGAGAGCTCAGATAGCCGTATACTTTTCTTTAGAAAGAGCAAGCACCCTGCTGACACGCCCACAGCGTGACTGACGCAGATATCGTACGCGGGCAGAAATGGTTTAACCAATCGGGCAATGCTGTCGTCATCCGATAGTTTTGTTTCTTGTACTGCAACGATGTCTAGGTCTTCGTCAAGCAGGAGCCGTTGCAGCTGATACTGCTTTCTACTCGCACCTAAGCCGCGAGCATTTAGGGTAGCAATACGTACCGCGTTTCCCGGCTCGGGCTTCATTAAGATAGTAACTAATACACGCACAAAAAACACATGTAAACAGGTTGTTAATCCATGCAAAACTGACAAAAAACACAACAGACCTAGTGTCTTGGCTCTTCTCTGGGGTCGTCATGGAGCATGCGTGCTTTCGGTTGAAATCGTCCTTTTTTGTACATCACCTCCTGCCATCGAAGCTGGAGTTTCCGTTCTTCTTCCGCATGATCTAACGATGGGGTCTCGCTCAGTAGTCGTTTTACCGGTTGAGATCCTGCTTCGCTCATTTCCACTGTGTTGACTTCGTCCACGGGTTCTTGCACTTGCTGGGTGCTACGGAGTTGGGTTTGGTCATGGGGCGAGTCCAGACGTTCCAGTACTTGGTTCGTCTCCGTGTCGCTTTGCTGAGGTTGGTCGCTAGTCGTTGTTGGCTGCCGTCCTGCCATATCGTCCATTCCAGGCGTCTCGGCGTCTCCTGTGGACTCGTGTACTGCAGCCACAAAAGCTGATGGGCCAGGCTTGGGGTCGGGCGTCACGTCGAACGCTTTGCTTGGAAGTTCCGGCCGTTGCCCGGTGGCTGCTTGGCTTTCTGTCGGAGCCACTGCTTCGTTTCCAGCTGCCGCCTCTGCCTCTGCCTCGTCCATTTCCATTTCCGATGTAGCTTCTGACGCCGCAGTCCGCAGAGCGGCCGCATAGGTCCGCGGGCAGTCTTCGTCCACGTGCCCGAATCCACGGCACGCGTTGCAGCACGGAACACGGCAGTCCTTTCGTATATGCCCTGTCCTCTTACAGCGTAGACACAAAGGAGGCCTTCCAGGGACGACTACCAACGTGTTAGCTCCGAGCACACGTAACTGGTGGGGCAGTTTTTCGATGGTGATTCCTTCCTTCAGCGACAGTGTCACCGTCCTTGTGTTCGTTTGCACTCCTCGAAATCCTTCTGTGCGCCAGACTTCCCTTGTGACTTCGCTCACTTTTCCAAAAGGTTCGAACGCCTTTCGTACAGCCTCGTCAGTCACGTGGAAAGGCACCCAATGTAACTTTAGTCGAACGTCTTGTCTTTCTGGATCAATCACCAGACACTGCTTCCTCTTCACTTCCAGCTTACTGGCTTTCACCAAGCGCTGCTTGGCCGCAGATGAGCGCAGGGTTACCAGCCAAACATGGTTCATTTGGTAAGCCCCTATCGCAAGGACGTCACTAAGTACACTCAACCTCTGCAGTTCTTCTCGGAAATCGTCGATTTTGTAAGGTCGCCCTGAGACGTCGCAATGCAAAAATACAGAGTTCAAGGCGACAGTACCTGATAGCAGCGTGGGCAGGACAACGCGATATTCCTGGGTATCGTTGATAACAGTTGCACCGCGGCCTGACACGGCCGTTTTTGCCGCTCCAACGGAGCACATTATCACACGTCCGCACTGCGCGGCAGCCGGAAGTGAAATTAAGCTACGCTACAGCTTCTGGAAAGCTCGCTTTGACAATTCACTGTTATGACGACTTTCGGACGGCACTTGTGAAGTACCGCTGGTGGAGTTACTGAGTACCGTCGTGACGGCACTTGAACGCTCTGCAAACGTGCCGTCAGACGTGTACTGTAGCAGTGTTGCCACAGCTCCCCGGAAATATAGTAGTAGATTTCAGCTCTGACAAACTGCAACAAAAATCAGTAGATTTCTAAATTTCAGTAGTCTCTTTTTTCTATTAGCTTGTTTGTGTTGTACGGTTATTGCATTGATAATTTGCATGGCATATATGAAAAATGCAACAAAAACCAAAAAGGAGCAGTGAAAGAGTACTAAACTGTATGTAAATCAAATTTCCCAAGACCTCTTCCTGCAATATCCGGAAGTCTGTGCCGTAGCAACTATTGCAGGATTACCAGAAAGTCTTAGTCTTTACTCGCTTAGTGGTCTGCTAAATGAAGTAATTTCACACTTCGTGTTCGTTGAGTGTAAAATTGTGTTGCCTGAATTTTCTTCAAAGTTTCCATATCCCAGGGTCTTTTAAAGAGAAGGACACTTCAGTGGATTTTTTGACTGGTCGAAAACTTAGCTGAGATAGACCTCAGGCAACGTAGTAACACGAAGCAAAAATCGTGGCGAACTTCGCGTATTTTGAAGTTGTAAGCAAACCAGAATCACTCAAACCGCGATGCACAGGTCACGGCATGAAAGGCTCGAAGCGAGGTGCACTTTCTCAGATAACCGAACGTGCCGTCGCTCTGTAGTGACTCTTGCTTTGACAAGCCTTCCTCTCCCTTTCCTATTTTGTACACCAATCCACCCAAGTTCCCTGCATTGTGTTGTCACGTGTGCGGGTACACTATTGGCTCTCACTTTTTCCCTTCATTTCCTTTTACAAGCGCCTACACACACACACACACACACACACGCACGCACACACGTGAAACGACCCGCCGAAATACGCCGAAATTACTCAAGGGCGCGCTTTGGAGCAAATAGTAGCAGTTTTGGATCCACGTGTAGGCAGAAAGGGAGGAAAATCAGTAGACTTTGTAGTATTATCACTGAATCAGCAGAATTCTGAAAAAAATCAGTAGATCTCCTGATAAATCAGTAGGAGTGGCAACACTGTACTGTAGTCATAACGAATCTTCTTTTGCAATAGGAGTGACCGACGGTACCGGGCGAACGAAATTGGAAAACACTGTTTGAGCACAGGCGGCACGTCGACACACACCAGCGAGTACACTGCCGCGCCGCCGAGCACCCGACCACGCGCACACACTCGCCGACCGACCGCCGTTTCAAAATGCAGTCGGCGGCATCCAAAATAAAACGTGTTTACTTCAAAGAACACCGAAATAGAGCTTGGACGTCCGTGACGTCATTAGCCGCGCCCCTGGACATCAAATCGGTGCCGAAAATACGCACTCATTGCGGAACGACATGTTGACCAACCGTAGACAAGCTCCGCGTTAGCCGCGCTTCGAAATCCGGCCCCTCCGTTTGTGCGAGGCGTGGTGGCGCTGTTGTCGCAGCTCGCTCTGAGTCATCCCGGTCCACAAGGCCGGCCAGGCTCTGGGCAAGCTCGGGACGCTGGCTTTTCATTACGAAATCAGGAGGTCAGCGTCACGTCAGTGGCCCTTGCGCTCTTCTTTTAAGAAATTGACTCTGCAAGTAGATTTTGCTGCGGCAAGATGATTGTAAATATGCACGCTTACGATTTCTTCGATTCTTAGACGGTATAATGCAACGGATAGGAGCGTAGGTGCCTAGCTTTGGGTCGAGTTTCCGAGTGCGATTTTCTGCTCGTGTAACATTAACGTAAAACGGGATTTATGTCATAGTTGATGTCTCTCGTGTTCTTGTATGACCAGCATCCGCAATTAGGAGTCACATGCGCTGTTAGTGCCGCACCCAGTTCTCGATAATCTCTCCCCATATTTGTCACAGGAAAACATATAAAATACGTTTCCTACCTTTTATTTGTTGCCACAATAAATCTTCGGCAAGGCTATAATTGTAGATAAAAACCGTGCAGCGTTCTTTATTTTTTTAATGAAAATATCGCGACCAGAATGCAAAATACCAAGGCTGAAAATATGTTTTTGACGATCACGGAGCCGTGCTTTCTTGTTTGCTACTACCACCTTCTCTGTCATCTCTAACTTTTCTATTGGTTTCTCTCGCGTAGAACTTCTACGACAGAGGTGCATTCGCATTACAACAAAGAGGCTGGATAGTTGGGCAGTGAAGTTTTCACAGTGGTCTTTGCACCCCAGCCTTTTTATGTCGCATTCTCAGGGGCTCTGTGAGGCAGCTAAAAATGTCTTTATTTTGACTTGAAATACTCGATCGCAGAAGCGTCATGAGATTTATAAAAGAGCATTATCATGAACTTATTTTAAGCGCCACTGCAACGGTAATTAATTATATGAGCGCGTTAATTTAAATTAACGGGCTCATATAAACTACGTCAACAAGCATGTTGCTCTATCAGACACAGGAGCATGCATATATGCTTACACAAACGAATTCGTTTCATGGAGACAACGAGAGGGTTGCATAATTTGTACACTGTTGCCACGAAGTTGTAGCAGGTACAGTAAAAATAACGGATTTAATATCTACCGTACGTTCACATGTATATCTTTGAAGTACACGCACGAATCTGCGCTGATCTGCTGATCGGAAGTGATGTCTTGAAAGTCTTACCCCTCAGTCACACGTTTCCGAAATAACACGCACATGCAAAAGACCGAGGTTGTCACACACGTAAAAAACACACGAGAGAAATAACTCAGCCGTTTTCACCACCTCAGATGTTCTAGTAGTAGGCCTCCTCGACGTAGCCGAATACAAATATGAAAAAACAGCCCGCTTCCTTCAAATGACGACGACGTTTTCAAATTGGCATTATTTCCGAATACGGATTTGGGATGTATGCAGCAGTTTATGCTTCAACTTCTGACAGAAACACAGGACACCAGATGAGGGAAGTTCGCGGTATTTCAGTCCGCAAACGACGAAAACACAACGGTCTGTGTACCGGAAACCACGATAGACGCAGTCATTTCTCCGAGCTTGCTTGCCTTGGTGCCGAATGTCGAAGACTTTTAGAACTGCGGCCCGGCGGACGTGAATTTACCTCAGACGTCCCAGGAAATGTCTCAATCCGGAAATTATCACACTGGCAACAGTCGCTTGTAATACACTTTGTAAACCCGCACAAAATACGATGTGTTTCACGGCGTATCCAAGGGTCTGGCACAGTGTTGGACAAAATACTCGATAAAAGAATTTAAGTTAAGTTACTAAATACCTGTGTCATAAAGTATTTAAAATACTACTCAAGTTACTTTTACTTCAAAGTATCTTAAGTAGAGTAGAAATACCTAGGAATGTAATTCAACTACGTTTGTAGGTACTTCCGCATTGCGTAATTTGTATTAACATCAGTGACAAACACAATTATGCAATTGCCCAAATCTGCTTTACCAGAAAGGTTTATTAGCATGGCACCCCACAAAACAGCAAAGAAGGAAAAACATCGTAGGGCTATTTTATGCAGTCCAACTATAAGGAGCAGGACATCATTGATACATGTTACAAAACATTTCTCGGACAAGAAAAAAAAGAGGTCGCTTTAGCTATTTTGACATCGCTGAATATCACGTCCTGTGGCCCACCTTAGACGCATCATTTAACTTCAATTCATGTTTCCTATGGACCTTTTTCTGCAAGTGCGCCACCATCTTGAATTGACGTCACTTCCAGTATGGGCGAAAACATTGTTTTGCCGTCGCCACTGCCAATAGAAGACATTTAGGATATAAGCGTAACCGTCACACATTCTCGTTTTGCCTCCCCTTTATTTTTTACTATTTGCAGGTTGAAACGTTGCATTATTTTTTCATCGCCCATACCGGATACGCCTATTAGGTGGCTGGGGACGAGATACACAGAAAACGTCTATATATGGGGAGTTCACTGAGAACAAACTTGGGATACGGAAATGAGCGAATGGATAACAAAAGAGCCCACATAATGGCCACGGCACTGTTCGCATCTTCTTCAAGTAGGTTGCGTTCAGAAAGGCACCCAATGTTGGGGGACGCTTTGTTGGCATTTTGAAAGGTCACCCTGCTCTTAGTCCGTTTTCTGTCCTGTTCTCTGCTTATCAATGTTCGGTTTCAGACTGTTCGCGAGAGCAATAAGTGCCGGCCTAACGACAAAAAAAAAACACACAAAAACTCGACGTTTTGTCGTAGCAGGGTTAAATAAAATATCCAAGCAAAAAAAGTGTCTTCTTTTTGTGTCCACTTCTCATTTTCTTCTATTTGTTATTTTCTTGACATTGAAATCTGCATTTTTGTCGTGGGTTGCGCCTCAGTGTGGCAATCTTTACTTCCGTAAAAACACCCCTTCTGTTTGAGCATTTTTGAGGGAAACTCTATAAAGCAAAAGGCGCCTTTGGGAAGGTGAAAGGAAAACCTTCATTGTATGCGAACTCTGGGGTGAAATATGACTCACAGACGGCACAAAAGCGACGTTTTTCACGAGCTCCAGTCTAAGTCACCTTAGCTTCTCGGAGCTATCAAGAGGATTTTGTTGCTCCGAAAGAATGTTCACGTTTGCTCGTACCACACCCACGCCACTTTATACCGACAAATTCGAAAAATAGCGGAATGCCAAAAACGTATTTGAGATAATGAGTAAAAAATACTCAGAAATATATTTAAGATACAATATCAAATACTCTTGATCAAAAGTATTTGCAAGGTACCAAGATACTTCAAAAAGTATGTGAAATACAGTATCTTAAATACAGTATTCTGAGATAGGCACAAGTCTGGTCTGGCAGGGTCCCTCATAGCCTCAGATCAAGTTCCTGCTTAACCTCTGCAAAGAACGGCGATCTTGGTGGTGTGGAATGCACGTTGCGGAAGCACTGTGGGAGTTAACAAATACAACGTAGTAGACTTAGCGTTTTCCCACAACTAACGTTCAGGACAAAGTAACTCCAACAGAGAGCCATACCCCGAACTGGCGCTGCTTCTTAGAGGCTGATGACGTGGTGGCACTCCAACGGAGCTTCGCAGACCGCCACCAGGCGCAATCTTGAAAACTGGTCATTCGTTTTAAAATTAGTTTTCTTGACTTTTTTCGGCAGCCTAGAAACAGTTGTCTACTCTAAACTAGTGTTCCTGGGCTGCCGCCACGACAAAGTCCATATCTAAATTTAAAAAAATAAGAACAAAATTTTCTTTCCGTATTCCTTTAAAACTGCGACGCAAAGTTGTACCAATCACGGGTATTTCAGGCGACGTACTGCACTTCGTGAGCAACCTTTCGATTCAGGTAAAATAACTGTGACTGAGGTAAATGTGGTATTTCAATTTTTTCATTAAGTTCACCACACTAACTAGGTGGCGCCACGAACTGCCACAGCAATCCCTGTAGCCAGGCGGCGCTACTATTCACCCATCGGATACAGGGCCTTACCCATGGGGCCCGTGCTTCCAGGCGGGTCCCCCGGGGCCTTTGACCCCCGGCTTCTTTGCCTATGAATAAACGGAGTACGTGTTTGAACCTTGACCTCGACTGACGTGTCTTCTCTGCCGGGCGTTCCCGCCCTTGGGCTCCGCCGTTCCTCGCCTCACCACTTCGTCATGTGAGACCTCGTCTTTTCCGCAGGCCCACGCAGGCCCTGCGCTTCTTTTATTTTACGGGTGACCGCTTTTAATCAACATTTTGGCGACGAGTATTTACTGCAGTAAACAAATGTATGTTGAATCGTATAAGCAAAAAGCACGACGTTTTGTATGTTAATATGGAGTTTTAGCATGTCGTTTTGACCCATACCAGCTAGAAGACAAAGCCTGAGCTTGACGTTTCGTTAGTAGATCCAAATACTTTACTAGGGGAATACATTCCACTCCGCTCATTTGCATTAGACAGAACGCCTACAGCGCCGAATCCAGCCCTGACGGAGGGGAGGTCGGTGTCAGTCCGCGCGCATGTGCACGTGGATGTTCGCGGCGGCCGCGGCGGTGTCGTCTCTGATTCCACCTAGCCCTTCATGTTTCAAAAGTAGCGCAGGTGCGTCGTCGATTCCACCTAAAGCCCCTTCATGTTTCAAAAAGTAGCGCAAGGTGCGTTCGTCGATTCCACCTAAAGCCCCTTCATGTTTCAAAAGTAGCGCAAGGTGCGTCGTCGATTCCACCTAAAGCCCCTTCATGTTTCAAAAGTAGCGCAAGGTGCGTCGTCGATTCCACCTAAAGCCCCTTCATGTTTCAAAAGTAGCGCAAAGTGCGTCGTCGATTCCACCTAAAGCCCCTTCATGTTTCAAAAGTAGCGCAAGGTGCGTCGTCGATTCCACCTAAAGCCCTTCATGTTTCAAAAGTAGCGCAAGGTGCGTCGTCGATTCCACCTAAAGCCCCTTCATGTTTCAAAAGTAGCGCAAGGTGCGTTTTGTTCTCAAGTTACGAAGCGTGGAAGCCGCAGTGACAGAAACTAGTATTTTTGCCTGCCGTCTCAGGTCACGTGTTTGACACCCTCTCCTGCCGCTACTGCTTTTGCTAGACCATCTTAACTTTTTCTCCTCATTTAATAGGTACTAATAATATACCTTAATGTCTTCAAATAGTTTTAGGTATTTTCGATTTTTCTAAAAAAAAATGTCAAACTCGCCGTTCAGGTTGATATTTGGTCAACTTTGACTGGTCCTTACTTTGCCTTTACTTAGGGTGAATTAATTTTCTTTAGCTCTATAGAACGTCCAAAGCAAGCCCATTATGATATAATATGTACCATAATGATTTGTTGACTAGCAGCTCCGCCACTTTCACGTAAACGTTGTGAGAAATAACAAATGTTGAAAGCTTGAAATCGATTCTTAGAAAAACCTCATTTTTGTAAATGTTTATTTTTTTAATTTTTCTAGACATAATATAGTCGACTACAAGAAAAAGCAATCTAGAAATGTAATATTTTGGTTGTATGTCTTCTATTTGAGCCACAATCGCGTGAAATATGTGCTCATTAGGCTAATACAGACTACCTTACTGGCATTGTACGCCTCTACGATTTCAAAAATATGTTTTTATTTTTGTTTACTTTTTTAAAAAGCAACATAAAGTTAGGCGAACTTGTGATATTCATTGTAATTTAAGACTTGAAATAAGAGAGAAGCCACATAAGCACACTACAAAACAATGAGTTACAAGAATAAACAAATCAAAAGGTCGCGCATCATCTCAAAACATTTTTCTATATAGAACGGTTCAAAGTAAACGAGGGTGGCTACTCATTATCCAGCCTATTACGATTAAATGAAAAATTATCACACCATTTAGATCTTATACATAAATCTTTTCAGAATATGCACCGGGTTTTGTTCTCCTCACATCTCGCAAGTCGCCGACGGTATACTGCATAGTTCTAGCACCTCAGTAATGTAGAAACGCGCGCACAAAATCAGTAAAAACACAAAAACATCGATGGCACATTTTATGAAGTCAGTACACTTTTTTACTAGTTCGACGTAATTGTGAATCAGTTTTCGCACTGTGTAGGAGCCACGCAGTCCACGGTTGTAGTTTTGAACATGCCGGCACGCACTCACTGGTGATCTAAATTCCCGGAAATATCCCGGAAATAGACGCAATTTCTTGCACACACGCTCGGGGATCGCATCACAAGGAATGTATCTCAACGTGGTTCAGCCTAACAGACCATATAATAAGATACATAAATACAAGGCAGTCAGGTGTCGCCTATGATCCCCACAATGTACAGCGATGTTACCTGTGATACTCAGGTGTTCGCTCTTCAAAGCGATTTAGATAAAATTAATGGCTGGTGTATCAAATGGCGCATGCCTCTAAACGTATCTAAATGTATTAGCGTTAACTTCACTAGAAAAACTAACTTTATTCCTTCATCCTACAGTATCGGTTGTGTTTCACTTGAACTGGCATCGGAGGCTAAATATTTGAGAGTTATTTTTTAGTGTTATTTAAGATGGAATAAACATGTTGACTATATTACAGCGAAAGCACGCCGGTTACTGGGATTTATGAAACGTAATTTTAGGATGGCTCCCCCGTCTTTGAAAGAGACATTACATTTTTCACGAGTGCGGTCTGTCTTCAACTACGCCAGTGAGAAATGGGATCCGTCCAGACAGAACTTTATAGATCAAATTGAAAAGGTACACAATCGTGCTGCGAGATCTGTTACGGGTAATTACGATTTCAGAGCAAGCACAACTAAACTAAAATCGTCTCTAAATTGGAAGCCTCAGAGTCAACGACGGAAATTGCTCCGTCTCAAAATGTTGCATAAAGTGCTTTACAACAATAGCGCAATTTGTAGGTCCAAGTATATTTTTGAACCTGCCTATGTATCAGAAAGAAGAGATAATCAAAGACAAATTTGTCCATTTCACTGCAGAATTTATGTTTTCACATGCTCTTTTTTCCCGCGGACCATTGAAGATTGGAATAACCTGCCAAGTGACATTGTTAAAACGGCATTAACAGAGCTTTTTTTTCTTTTTCTTTTTTTTCAAAACATGCGATGTTATTCTAACTACCGTTGTGTATTATTTCTCGAATAATTGTGTTTCACCTTGTGTTTGTAGTGTACAAATTGTATGCATGTTCCCGTCCCTACCCTAATGCCTTTTCAGGCGATGCAGGTATGCAAATAAATAAATAAATCCGACGATCATTTGCGTTATGTGACGCCACGCGGTCGCCATGGATGTTAGCCATAGAGTCTTGCGAAATCATGTGCGTAGTTTCGTACCTGCGCCTAGGATAGGTTTTACGAATATTGGGGTACCCTGAAAAGGAATGCACGTGATAGGCGTGTATGAGTGAGTGGCGCACCAGACGATTTTCGTACACTGTCGCAGTCACCTACACTCTAGAAAAAGGGGTGTAGCCATTACTCCTCTTATCACATAAACGACAACCCAAAACTTCAGTTCGACGTACGAGGCGCTGACGTCGATGACGGCCCCAACTTTAGCGAGAGCTTGATGACGGTGCGATAAAGTTAATGCCGTCATCAAGCCTCCGTAAAGCGCGTAGCGTCGAACTGGATTTTGGGTTGTCGTTTATGTACAATTAAACAGCAAAGTGCGTATCAAGACTGAAAAAAACGCTGATGTTTTGCAGTAGTGCCAAGAAAACCCCGATTTCATTTTTGGCAGTCAGTCACATTTACATTAGCTATTTTGATAAGTTGTACCAGCTCGGCTATCCAGCCGCTCGTGAAAGTTGGTAGCGTCGGTTCAACGTTAGTGCGCTGTACGTCCAACTGAAGTTTTGTGGTGTTTTATATCATATGTGACAAGGGCCGGTTGTATAAATATACGCTTTTTTGTAGTGTGTACTCCAGCTTGCTTTTGTTCACAGTTGCAGGCAAACCCTCCGATCAAAAGAGCCCTCAGTGCATTGAACAAAGTGTATAGCACCTTTAGGGGAAGACACCAGACTTGTACGTAGTTCAACTACTCTACTCAAGTTACTGTAGTTTAACTACTTTTCTGAGTAGTTTAGTAACTTTCAATTACATTTTTATTTCGGTAATTAATAGTTTACTTTAATTACTTTTTCTGGGTGACTTCTACTCAAATTACAAATTACTTTCAAATTTTAGTGGTTGTTTTGCCTATCAACAAACATTTCTGCACAAGTAGAGATAAGAAGTTGGAAGATCAGCTGATATTTGCAAAGAGGGGAAGCATGTAGCGTAGGAAAGGGGGTGAGAAAATGTGTTGGAGAGTCCGAAACCTCCCCAAATCCCCCCCCCTCTGCAACAACACTGCTACGAAGCGCGGGGAGCGAACAGGCACGACGCAAGAGAGGCCGAGTTACTGCGGGATTAGCGCAGAAGACTGGCGTTTCTTTGTGTCCCGAATCTCAATGAGACTTGACCCATTCGAAGAAAGGGCTGGTTCCCGCTTCTCCTCAACGTCGAAACTCTCGCCCACTACAACAGGTGCACACACTGCATCCTCACTCAAAGGAGGCAACAAGATGCAGCACCTGCTCTAAAGCTCATCTGGTGCTCCCGTAGTTTGTGCTCTAATCGAAGAATCGCGTGCTAAAGATAAACGCAAAGGCGACCCTTTTGCGTTGCCTTTCCTCCCAAAACATAGAATATGCAAAACTTAAAAGATTTGAAGATCGTTCGAGAAACCTTAGTAATTCCGTCAACGTTTTTTTTTTTTATATATAAAAAATAATAAACAAGCAGTGTTGGCTAGTACTCTAAGTACAAGGTACTTAAAGTACTACTGTTTAGAAAACTTGTACTTTACTTGAAGTACATCTGGGCATGTACTTGTACTTTTCGAGGAAAGTAAAACTCCCGACTTCAATGTACATTCCCTGAATTTGAAAACAAAAAAAATGGCGCATCGTCGTGTGAAAAACGTCAAGACGTCATCTGGTCATTTCTCTGAGTGAAGTAATGGTGGCTATAAGACCGACACAAATAAGTGGCTTATAAGTTGATTGTGTCAAATAGCTCGTCAGCGAGATGAAACAACTACTCTGTGGCGACTTGACTTTATACCAGGGTCTCCAACCCTCGGCCCGCGGGCCAAATCCGGCCCGCGGAGGTCTTACCACCGGCCCGTGACTGACCGTGGACCTTCCAATGAAGCCCGTCCCGTGGCCCGCTTCCAGCAAGTCCGCTGTTGCCGGCGCCCAAAGTGAAGAAGCGGCGCCACGCACCAACCGCGCCACCACAAAGAACGAAAAGAGACTGCCTGTTGTAACGCAGGTCCTCTCGCCATATTATTCATTGGACATCGAAATCACCAGCAACACTATTCTTAGTCCTTCATGACAGCATAATATATGACTATTGCATATTGTCAGCATCAGTTCTACCATTCTGATTAGTGTTGGGCCCTTTGTGAACATGCCAAAGTTCCTACGCACTTCGATTGATGAGTTTTATTTGTCCCAATGATTGTGCAATCTCTTCTTAGCTAAATTACATTTTAATATAAAGTACATGTATTCATGATTGTCTTAGATTATTTTTCATGGCTTCTCTAAACAATTTTGTATTTAAATGATTATATATGATATTTGTTTGCTGTTCCATTATTTGTATTTACTTATTTATTTCCCGGCCCTCGAGACCACAACAAATCCCCGATCCGGCCCCTTAGCCAAAAAGTTTGGAACCCTGCTTTATACAATATTTGCTTCCATTTCCGTACAAAACTGATACACCTCCGATTACCTCTGAGCAATGCGTACCAGTTACAAAAAACACTGGGGAATGAAAGGGCATCATGATAAATTCTTTTAGAAGTACTGGAACTTTACCTTGAAATATATTGTATTTATAGTACGTTACTTCAAGTATATTGCACCCGGTATACTTACTACTTTACTTGAAGTACATAACCTCTACTTTACTCTGTACTTTGATTCAAGTACTTTTTAGATGTACTTACCGCAACACTGTAGACAAGAAAACACTGTCTTAAAATCAAGCTCAGGCAGTGCTAAACCTCAAACCAGAAATGACACATTTGCAGTACATCATTGACCAAACAAACAAGAAAGTACAATACAGTTAGGCACGCAGAAACAGAACCAGCTATTAAAGCATTTCTTTGAAAAAACAATCCGATCTACTGGGTGAAACAAGGAGACGGCAGGCTCTTTAAATCGACCGGAAAATTCGGTTTCTTAACCTATCGCGCTACGACTTTGTGCAGCGTTGCCCACAGATGGTGCATTTTTTTTGTAAAATTTGCAAAGAGCGAACTTACCTGAGGAAAAAGTAAAGAAAGAAAAGGCTTAGCTCCTATGGAAACGCAGCGACGCCACCGGTCTGCAAACAACACGGCGCCGTTTCGCACGGGAGACAAGAGATGGCGCAAGCGGTCGCGACGCCAACTGCCAACAACGAACGAGCAGACGACGCCGAGAGCCGGCGTTTAGCAGACAAGGAACTGCAATTCCTTGTTGTTACCGCGCCTGTTTTTGTTTCTGCGACTCTCGCCGCCTGCGGAACGCTAGCCGCTTTTGAGTCGAAAGGATCGTCTGCTAAAGTGCCGGCTCTCGGCGCCGTATGCTCGTTCGTTGGCGGCGTTCGTTGCGCCATCTCTTGTCTCCCGTGCGAAACGGCGCCGTGTTGTTTGAAGACCGGTGGCGTCGCTGCGTTTCCATAGGAGCTAAGCCTTTTTCTTTCTTTACTTTTTCCTCGGGTAAGTTCGTTCTTTGCAAATTTTACAAAAAAAATGCACCATCTGTGGGCAACGCTGCACAAAGTCGTAGCGCGATAGGTTAAGAAGCCGAATTTTTCGGTCGATTTAAAGAGCCTGCCGTCTCCTTGTTTCACCCAGTATATTTGGCTAGACAATTTCGCTAACGGATGAAGACCTGTGCACTTACTTTTTACCATAAAAAATATATAGTAACTTCAAAAGTAATTCGCTACTTTTTGCAGTAATTAGTAATTTTCTCAATTACTTTCCATTTCAGTAATTTCTACTCTACTCAAATTACTTTTGTGGTCAATACTCAGTAACTTAACTTAATTACTTTTTGAGTAACTTGTACATGTCTGGAAGACACAAGAGGCTATCTGGTTTGAAAGGCGCTCAAATAGTGCTTGATGGGCTCTCTCAGAAGCTTGTGCAGCCTGAGGAGACTCGATGGCTTTCTTATAATTAGGTGTGTCCTTTCCGGTGTTTATTTGTGAGAAAAATCGTGGGATTTTTTTCGGTGTTTATTTATTTTCAAAACACCAGTGAATTTCGGTGAATGTCTCACGACGAGGCTAAAATCGGTGATTATCGGTGGAAACAAAATGCGATTGATCACAGACAGAGTTCCAATTTTATTCACATATTTCATACACTTCTTCTCGAGGAAGCATCTATTTCTCACACTTGGTTAATATAGTAGATGCAAGCATTACTTCTAGAGGCTTGCATCCGTCATGGCAGCATCGTTCCTTGCGGTCCACAACCCGCAATTTTGAAAACGCACGCTCCAGATTTGCGCTGGACACAGGAAATCCCAAAATGTCCAGCTAGGCTTGGGACAGTAGTGGCCAGTCAGGTAAATGAAGTTTCCAAAATAACACTGGATCAACGGTGCTAGTCACAGCATACTGGCGGTAACAAAGAAACTCTGATTCAAGGTCACTCAGCTTGCGCTCGTCTCGGAGGGCCAGCCGATAGATACTTTCATAAGGCACAAATCCCTCTCGCAGCTCAACTTTTATGCACGGACTAACAATTTGCACGCAGAACCCGAATGACGATTCATCCATGAAATCTAAGTCATCAGAGATGTTTCACGAAACAGTTCTAAACCACTTGTTTTTAATCATCTGATAATAGGCAGAAAAGGAATCAACAAGCTTTAACCTTAGGGCCTCCTCAGTTACGTTCAAGAGTAGGTCAACACTGCCATAGCTTTCTGTTGGCATGCTATTCCATCTTTTCCACGGTTTACGACTCGAGACCACACCTGGCAGCCTCCCCCATGAGGAACCACTGCATCCCGTGCTTCCCAATTAGGCAGACGCCCGCTCGAAGCGCCCCTGAGACCGACATTGTAGTGACACATTCCTCAACTCCGGTCCTCCCCGCTGCCTGGGGCGATCCTTCTGATGATACAGCTGCGCTTTGACACAAACCGACCAAAAAGAGAAGGAATAATATGCCTGTACCTAACTGTCACTTTGTATTCTTTGCAAAATGGCCACTGGACGGAGGTCACCCTATAGGCTGTGGCTCTGTTGGGTGTTTTAAAATGATTTGTTGGCCGTCCCCAGAGAGGGAGGCGGCGTGAAGTTTTCCTTCCTTGTTCTCTTTACGTTTCTCTCTCTCTCTCTCTCTGTCTCTCTCTTGCTGTGCATTTTTACTCTTTCTCTTTCCCTTTTCTGTCTCGTTTTGAGAGCGCAGCTCTTAGGCGCCCGTTTCCGGCTTGAGCGGCGTCGCCGTCGCCGTCGGCGTCGCCGTCGAGGTCACGTGACCTCCGAGGTCACGTGACCCCAGGTCACGTGACCCCCAGGTCACGTGGTCCCCAGGTCACGTGATCCCCTGGTCACGTGACCCCCGAGGTCACGTGATGATGACGATGACGATGCGGATGCCGATGACGTCATCAGTGACGTGGCCCCCAGGTCACGTGACCCCTGGTCACGTGACCCCCGAGGTCACGTGATGACGATGACGATGCGGATGCCGATGATGTCATCAGTGACGTCACTGATGATGTCATCGGCATCCGCATCGTCATCGTCATCATCCCTGATGACGTCATCAGTGACGTCACTGATGACGTCATCGGCATCCGCATCGTCATCGTCATCATCATTGATGACGTCATCAGTGACGTCACGTTACCCCCCTCCCCCCCCCCGAGGTCACTTGCCCCCCCCGTACCCTTCCCTCCTCCTCCTCAAGAGCTGCGCTCTAATTCGGCGTTACAGGGAGTTGTAAACGGCTTTCACTTTTTTATCTATTTCTTCCTTTCCGCCAGGCCGACTTTTCGTGCACTTCGCAGAAGCGATAGAATTCGGTGCGCCACCCCTCACAACAGCAGTGACATCCGGGCTTCGAGCTCCACAACAAACTGCCGATTTTCATCTTTTTTAGAGCATCTACTCTACTGGTACTGCTCAATGTGCACCCATTCCACAGTGCAAGTCTAACAACTAATTGCTAAGACCGATCGGTAGTGCGAATTCAAGAGTTTGCGATGACCTATATCACCAAGGCCGCCTTATTGAAGCGCCAGCGAAATTCAGTGCTCACATACTACTTCCTTTAAAAAATCGCGATTTGGAGACAACGGATGCATCACCATTGGAATGTATGACTCCCAGCGTTGAGAAGTCGATCATTCAACAGACGCCATCATCCTCACCCTCTGGCAGATCCGTCTTTGTCCAGCATCTTCTAGTTTCTGCAGCGACTTACCCAAATGACTTGGGCATCTACGTTGGAAAGTCACTGTCAGTAAGTGTGACTAGATTTGTTTTTCTCGAATCTTTGTCATTCTGTTGTTTATATACATAACATCCAAATATGTATGCTGCATCTAACTAATAAAAATGATCTGAAATTTAAAATCAGGAACTTTAAGTTTGGGATTGCTTTATTTTACCTTTTAGCGAATTTTAGAAATGACCCCTCTCTTTGGGTGTCTTTCTTGCTTGGTTTTTCTTTCTTGTTCAAGTTATGTTAGAGTTTCTACGTATAAGTTTTTAAGAAAACGTCAGCGCACGAGTTAAAGAAAAGTCGCAATATGTTCAATCGCAACGAGCATCCTTTTTTTTTAATTTGGGGAATTTAATACTTTTCCGCGAGTTGACTAACAAGAGCAAAGCAGTAATCGTTTTATGACTCTTTCTTGAGACTATTTAAGCGAATATGATTTGCATATTTTACTTAGCTGGATTGCCGGAACCTATTGTTTTTTAGATTTACATGTATTTACTCAGACTAGTGCTGAGAGCCACTCTATTAAGTTTGTTAAAATTGGCACACTAAATAAAACGACGAGCCGCAATAATCACGTTACACAAAGAGAAAATGAAAATGAATGGTATTTTTTTGGATCGACATTTACTTATATTTCATGTCAAGTAATCAAATAATCTAATGAGAACATTTCGAGTGGAAGTGGTTGTAGTCATGAATGTCGTTTTCATAATTTTCGTAACTCGCACATAATAACGGAGTTAGGACGGGATGCATGCCATGGGTTCGGCTACGTTTTTTCCTCCCGTTGTCCCGTGACTGGTCCATATATGCGTTACCGCTGTTGTTCGGATGGCTTGCACGCAGGTCGGGCCTTATTTGCATGGCAGGTAACCTCGTTCCACTGGTGTAATGTTGAGCAACAAAGTTTTGCAGACGAGACATCCTCAGTCACAGTAACGCTCACTTGTGAAAGAAGTGTGAAGAGAGAAAAAGCACTTGAAATATGTGCATTTGTACTGAATGTTCATAGACATGAAGCGAAACATAGAAACACTAACCAAAAATTTAATTTTTGGTTATAGTCCCTATTTTTCGCTTCATGTCTATTCCTAACCAGGCAGAGGGCTGCCGGACATTTACCTTCAAATGTTCATCGAAAATTAAGACTTCATTTTGTGTTTTCATATTTGAAAAGTAGATAGAGCAATAATATTTTGGATAGAGCTGGGTGGCTATGTCCAAATATCAGAAAAATCACTTTCTCAAAAATTACTTCTACCCAACCTTTCATCAATTAAAGACCAGCCCGATTATACGCGGGTGCGATGTAGGAAAAATTCAAAAAGGTTACTGCTCTCTATGAATGTAAAACAACAGTTTTGGATAAATAAATGTACATACCAAGGAATGCAATCGTGTCGATGGGATTAAAATTAATTCGCGCAGTGCAAATAAAATCTCGCAATCACGTGTACAAACGGAAAAAAAGTACTTAAAAAGGATTCACTCACCCCCCCCCCCCCTACGACCAGCCATCTCTCCTCCGATCGGTTGTCAAAATTTCACTACCCCCCCCCCCAGGCAAAAATCCTGGGTGCGCTAATGGTACCGACCTCAAACCGAAACTAGCTCATTTCTGTTCGACGTGATGGGTGGGAATGCGAGAGTGCAGTCGCTACCAACGTTTATCTATAAACGCTGGTCGCTGCAACCTGTAGTTTTTATTTGTAATGACTTCAAGCAACTCGGCTGTCGTAGAGATATTTACAGACGGCGTGAATTTCCGCAACCAGCTGGCTACAAAGCAGCTGGTTGCGATCTTTCAATTCTTATAACCGCTTACACTGAAGAAAACTGATGAAGCTGTCCGAGCAGAAGCTTGATCCGTTTGAGCATGGTATTATGCGTGAACCACTGAAAGGGTACGGCTTAAAACTAGTCCGTTGGAATATCCAGCAAATGTTTTCGTGGGACCTTCGATTTCTATCGTCATTAGAGTTGGATCTGATATTAGCCTTGGTGGGGACATCGAGAGCGAGAGTTTTCTCGAACAGAATACGACGGGGCAAGTTGGCTGACGTAGGTAAATGTTAAACATGATGATGTTGCCCAAGCCTCGGTTAGAGTCACTATGTTGCTTTCTCTGATGCTTATTAGGCAGTCAGAGGTTTCTGCTGGGGGAGTTTTGTCGACGAATGTTAAATTTTTCACCCGCACACGGATGGTGATAAAGATCTCGGAAACCGCTGATGCGTTTGTTCTGAGCATTTCTTTACACAAGCTGATATGTTTCAGCGTCTGTACGGCAACAGAGCGACTTAAAACTTGCAAATAAAGCACGGGATGTCAATTGCTTCCTTCATGAAATATCAGACGCTCACAATTCAAGCTCGCGTTTGATTCCGTTGCCTGCGGGACGCGATTTCTATCAGAAAATCTACTTTTTTTCCCTTTCGGTTCCGCGACACATCGTAGCAGACGAACCCTCGTCGCCTACTCCCGCTCTTCGCCGGCCTCGCCGGAGCGAGGACATGACGGAATCGCATTTCGGCGCACGCCCGATTTTCTCGGTGCAGCGAGTGCATGCACGCGTGGGGTGCCGCCGCTGAAACGAGCCTGGAAAGTGCAACCACTCGTGGAGTGCTTGCCGAAACGAACTCGCTTTACGCCGCGAGTGGGCACGCGTGGACCACGAGGGGTGGTTCTCATTTGAACCCGTTCGCATTTCGACCTTCTCGTTTTCACCTTCTCATTTAAACCCTGCGCAAAACAACTTTCGCTTTTCTCCCTTTCGCACTTAGACCGTTCTCAAAACAAACTTTCAGCGTTTTGACCATTCTCAAAACGACTTTTCTCATTTTAACCTTCGCGTCTTGACCATTCTCAAAATGACTTTTCTCATTTTAACCTTTCTCCTTTCAAATTTTCTCGAAACATACTTTCTGGTTTTGACCATTCTCAAAGACTTTTCTTCTCCATTTTAAACTTTCTCCCATTTCAAACTGACTAAAAACATACTTTCTGTTTTTGACCATTATCAAAACTACTTTTCTCATTTTAACCTCGTATATGATCAGGCTAAGGAAAAGCAATAATTTCAGCATACACTCATGGGAAACCGAAATAAAGGAACAAATGACATTATGAAGTCCAGGCACCTGAAGCTTTATTACGCCTAGAAATGCTACTTAGAGAATGACATCTAAAGTGCATGCGAATCCACGGCATGGCGGATGACTACATAGGCAAATATACGATGATCGTATACGACGATCACTCCGACACCGGTTGTAAATAATTCAATATCCTCACAAGGCATGCCAGATGAGCATGATTTGCATGCGATGATTCACGACTGAAATGAAGAAAAAAATATGTGCCTGGTAGGAAAGTCCTCAAGCCACGCAACATCCGCACCCGCACATTTCAAAAAAAAAAAAAAATCGCTGCAGGATTAGTTTGCCAATGGTAGGATCTCCCTTTGCGACTTTTTGAGAGCGAAGGCATTCTCTGGCCTTTGAATGGTCCGTGTTTTGTTGCTGTGGTTATCTTAGAGAGTTTAACCAATTACCATTTTATGGGAACAAAGCTCTTGAATAAAGATTTACTGAGCGTGGGATCACACTGAGGTGCGATGACTGATTCTGCGGCAAAAAGGGTTTTGTACTATGCGTCTCGAGAAGAGCCATTCAGTAGCCTAACGATTAGCCATACGATTTGAGTGGCATAATGCTTTGCGAATCGCTTAATTGTAAGGTGATGGTATGAAAACAGAATATTTTCGTGAACATATTTCGAATGCAATGTATCCTATGCAAAAGGGTTAAAATGATTCATGCGGGGGTGGGAGAGGATTGTTTGCCGATCCCTGCTGATGGTGCTTTTAATTGAGCGGTGGCGCTTTGTGAGTGACAAGGTGCACAGTAGGGCGAGAGACCTGCTGCGGCTGTTGCTTTGTGATGCTGCCGGTGCGGGCGGTAAGCGATCGCCATTTAGGCTTGGTGGAACATGACATTAGGTGTTCGCATCGGTGCACACTGGCACAGGTAGTTTACGAAAATGGATCGACGAACATGTTAGAATTGTAATAATATGTACAACGGCAACTGTGGCGGAATTTTTGTTTGTTTGTGTGCTTGTTTTGTTTTAGATCTGGTTATTTTTTTATCAAGTAACAATTGCTATGGAGGAGCCGGCACTGTTATTAACAGTGCCAACGTCGCCAGAATTTTATTCATTTATTATTAACACAGAAAAAGCAAGACTGGTTGAAATTCCAAGAGCACTTTAAAAAGGTTGAAACGCCAGTTACGTGTTTTGAGACGGAGTTTAATTAAACAATAAAGATTTAAGTGAGAGCGGGCTCAACCGAGAAGGGCATAAATAAGAAAAGGTTAAAGCGCGACGAGAGTTAGGCGATTGGTTTTAAGTAGGGTGTTCAAATGAGAACGTGTTCAAATGAGAAAGGGTCGAAACGCGAAAGGTTAAAACGGGAAGGGCGTTTTGGGAATGGGTTCAAACGAGAAGGGTTCAAATGAGAATGGGTTCAAATGAGACGGGTATAAATGAGAAAGGGTTGAAACGCGAAAGGTTCAAACGAGAAGGGCGTTTTGCGAATGGGTTCAAACGAGAAGGGTTCAAATCAGAATGGGTTGTTTCGAGATACACCCGACACGAGTGCCGTAGAAACGAACCTCGCTATAACATACGCACGCACAATATCCGGTGTCGGTGTTTCGGGAACCAAGGAAAGTGCCCCAGTCTTTGTTTTTATCGCTCGAGAATCAGTGTATTGTACAGTCGTGAAAAGTCAGATAATCGAAAACGCAAGCAGCGCATTCGGTCACGGCTTGATAGCATGAAATGAAGCTGCTCAACCGAAACCGAAACTGAGTAGCCAACTAGTTCTCTAGAGTGCACTGCGTGGTATTTTGCCGCAATGGGGCGCTTCGATTGTGGAAAATGTCTATTTATTTATATGAATTAAATTAATGGCAACTTCAAATAAATTAGCGAAGCTGCACTAAATTCAAGCGCACTCGGATTTAAAAAAATTTGCGCTTAGAATATTATAAAAAAATTAGAATAGAATAACGCGTTTAGCGGAATTGTTTTAGCTAGTTGCCAACTTTTCTCGCCACCTTTTCGCGTTTTATTTGGTCGCTTCGTTTGAAAATGTGTTGGGATGATTGAGTTTGTCTAATTCGGAAGGAAACCTCGAAATTCAACCAAAAGTATGGCTACTCAGGCATTGTTACCGAGTGAAGTGTCACTACAACTAGGTCAACGCATCTCCAGCGATCTGCCGAGCGTAACTGAACGCTACTTCAAGCCCCGGTTTCTTCTTGGTATGACGGTTTTCTCACTAACTAGCTCATTGACCTCGTTAAATACTTCGTTTTTTTTTTTATTGTTTCTGTATTTACAAGAGACTGCCTTTCAAAAAAGAAAAAGAGCCTAGAACTGCAGCAAGATTTGCGTACTTGACGGGATCAGTATGACACCGCCGCCGCTCGAGACTGGCCAGCGACTAAAACAGTTTACGATAAGGAAAGAGGGACATTTAAGACAAACAGACAAGACAGGCTTTCGACTTTCAACAAACGTTAACGTGTCATCTTTGGAAAACCTCTGTTCAAATTTAAATCAAACACTATCTACAGTGTTTAATGATTTAGTTGTTAATGGGAACAAAATATTGAACCCTGCTTCCGGGTTCAATTTAGGGCGCCGGTGTAAATGAGGGCCGAAATGTAGACCCAGGGGGGATGGTTTGGGAGGGTGGAGGTAGCCTCGCAGTAATAGGGGAAAAAAAAAGCAGCTTAACATAGGGTTCAGAAACACGCAGGGGGGCAGGAATAGAATAAACTGGGAGGAGATCGGAGAAATTAGAAAGCTGAAAACTTTGCTGGGTACGGATCAGGCAGAAACACATCTGAGGGATATGAAAGAACCACCATACATACGGGGATATCAGTTAGATGGGATGCAATCGGGCCAATGGGTAACGCAAGGGAGGGGTATTAGGGGTCTTAGCGAAGGGTCAGGAATGGGAAAGGTAATGAGAGGGCTACAGGGAACACATGTGGATCAAAGGCACACATTAGGGCGTTAGACACAATCCTGGGCTTTGTGTATCTGAAAACAGGGAGGGATGCAGGGGAGGAAAACGCAGGAACACGTATTCATGTATATCAGGAGACATAAGGGAAATCGGCACTAACAGGGAAATAATTATCTTGGGGGACATGAATGCACATTTGGAAGACTTTGGTGGACATACGGATACAACAGGAAGGATGTTAGAGGAGCTCTGCAAAGCTCTTGATCTGGTATTGGTTATTGATCAGGTAAAGTGTGATGGACAAACAATGTGGGAAAGAAAGAACTCACACTCGACTATTGACTACTTTTTGAGGCCGACTCACATGATAGACTAATCCGCGGACAGATTGATCACGTGACGACATGTCCTACGTTCCGTCCGTCTCCAAGCGTATTCACACAAGGGAGACAACAAGCAGACGCCAATGAGGACGGACTGACCTTACCTGTTCGCCACCCTACAGTACCACGCCAAACTTCAACATCGCACCACGCATTGTTGTCCAAGAAAGAAACCAATGTTTGCTACCATGGTAAAGAATCGTACGCCGCTGCTACGCGACAGTTGATAGAAAACCGAGATAGCTTTCACGCTAGCGCCACTAGCTTTTGCTAACCAAGCGCATGACAGTGACACAGGCATGGTCTCGTTGCTCGAGGCAGGTTCCGGCATAGAAGCGACGAAGTTCCGGACTCGCAAAGGGGAATTTGAGATGCCTTACGCTTCTCCGCACTCATGGCACAACACTCAAGCAGACCACAGCCACAAGAAAAGTCTTGCTCGGTGAAAAGCCTGATCTGGACGTGCAAGAATTATCACGTGCATAGGACGAGGCTTTGATGAGAGCTTCTTGACACGGACCCGGAGGAGCACCGGAATCTGCGTCGCGTCAACCGGACAAAGTTTCTGCAGTTTCTTTCACGTTGGAACCAAGAATTGTGTGACAAAATGAACCAGCGAATGAACAAAACACAACAATGCTCCATTTTTGCTTTAATCGTTTGAAAAAGAAAAAACATTGTATTGTTGCCAGACTAAACACTTTTCAAGTCATTCTCCCGCCAAAAGTCCGCGAGTGACAAAAAGCCTTTGACTTTGTTGCCCGTAGCTCCACAGACGAGGCGCGGATTGCAGGAATCGGTGACGTGACGGTCAAGTGCGTACATGGTCCACAGACTAAAATCATGATTCGGTCCATCGTGGTGAATCCGCTATTAATGTCACGGAAGCTGTATAACAGATTAGGAGGAAGAATATAGATGAGGAAGGCACAAAAAGTCGAGAGCGACCATAAGAGGTTCAAGATCAGATTTGGCACAATAAAACCAGAAATGCAAAATCAAAACAAGAGGGTAGAAATAACTCTAAATGATAAGCAATTACAGCAGGTATCTAAGCAAATCAAGAACGTAGTATCCAAGCAACGAAAGAGAATGGAGATAATGAAGACTTAGTTAGTGTTTTCAAAAGAGAGTTAAAGAAATATTGAATCAAACAAGAGAAAGAAAACTAAAACTCAAGCTCAGTAGCTGGTGGGATAAAGAGGTTAAGGCAGCAATATCGAGATCCCAAGTGGCATCTAGAGAACATAGATGGGTAAGTGGAAAAGGGGGCCATATCAGCCAAAGTAGCATCAAAATGGGAGGACGACTTAGAAAGAAAGCGGAGGCATCAGCAAGATTAGTACAGACCAAAATTGGGAGGGCAGGGGTCCAGTGGATGATAGAGGTAAACCAGAAGGATAAAAATGCGGCAAAAATGTTCTGGGAACACATCAGTGCACAGGGAAAAAGACCGAGGGGTACAGCAGACACTAACCACACAGGAAGGGACAAAAATAGAGGGATGAAGATGCAAGAGAATACATAAAACATACAATCGAAGCAGCATTTTCAAAGTTAGAACCAGATCAGGCCGTAGGGAATGGTAGATGTCTACACAACACAAGAGGAGGACCATAGTGAAGAAGAGAAATGACCACAGGTGAACGGGATAAAGCAGAAGGAAAGGCTCCGGCTGGAACTGCGACTGGGGCTTAGTCGACACGAAAATCTACTCATTGACGGCACAAGTTAACAAATATCTGCTTTCTTAGCTCACAAAGAAGCCTATAATATACATAAATCATCATTAACATGCTCTTTCATTCATAAAATCTGTCTTATCTCGTCGTAATCAATGATATTGAAAAACAAAAATCCTGAATAGTCCGCACGCGTAGATAGTCCGCACAGCCTAATCTTTCATTTTTTAAACATGTATAGTCCCTGGACTATAGCACGGAAAATACGGTACTCAGATTCCATAAAGCTTCTTATAAACAAATAATACCCAAAAAACAAGAAATGTCCTCCCTGCCTAAATAGATAGGTTCAATGCGTGCTTTATAAAAAAATATTGCATTTTTTAATATATCTTTTTAAATAATTCAGAGGCTATTGATGCCACTCGAGAACGTATGGATATTAAACTCGCTAACATTTAGGTAAACTTTGGTAAATTGCGGGCCTACACAGCGCAGGCATAAACATACATAAGAAAGCATGCTGCTCGCTCCTAGTAGCGTTTGTCTCGCTTGCGCATTATGTTAGAACGTCGGCAAGCGGCTGATGGAACGCATGTCAGAATAAGCATGACTTGTGCTTAGCACTTTCGGACGGGACTTGAAGGTGGTAATGGAGTGCCGTCGGACGGCACTTGGACGCTCTTCAAGGGTGACGGGAACGGCACTCTAGGCACAGCCTTTTTTTTTCTCTGTTTTCTTTCAGACGCCAGCGGGCAGAAAGGCGAGGACCAATGTGCACTCTTCCATTCCAACAGGTGGGAATGTGGGCAGGACCCAGGAGCCCCGTGATGGTGGGCTATGCAGAAATGGACTGGGGTGGTCCCTGGGCCATGCTGTGTTAAAGCCATGTTTGTCTGTACTCGTACAGATACCAAGGTTTGACTTTACAACAAGTACACATAGGGGCAACACATGCCTTCCTTCTTCAGTTATGCACAAGACAAACCGTGCTCTCCTGCTCTATGTGTAAATGCGACAGTAGTGAAGTTATATATGCAAAAACTGATTTTGGTATGAGCAAGTTCTTACTGTACATGTCTGTTTTCGTTCTGCAATTTGTTGAGAAGACTTTGTGCATCCATCTTATGTAAAAGAGCTTAAAGGGCAACTCCACTCAATTCCGAAGAGTTTGGGATAATGAGTGATTACACATTAGAAAGCATTAGCAAAAGATACCATGTCATTTGCTTTGCGAAAAATGGGATATGTATTGATATATCTAAAACACGAGCAGAAATCAAAACTGGAACTTCTGCTCTGCCTGGCAATATTGGCCTCGGGCCGCCAAGAACATGGCTATCACGTGGTGTGAGATGTCACGTGATTCGCTACGCGATGACGGGCGGGATTGGGACGGGCGTGTTCCAGGCGCTAAGTGCCGTCTGCACCGCACTCTTCACCACGGTTTGGTGTCTACGACATTCAGCGACGTCTGCGCACATAGTGTCCGTAGTGTGAACGAAACTTCAAGAGATAGTAATCACAAAAGGTGAGGCAACGACGGCGTTTGTGACGCAGGAGACGGCGGCAGGGACGGCTCCAAAGAAGCACGCTGCGCAAACGCCTTACGACAATCACACGGACGCCGCTGAGCACTGAGAGGAAACATTGCTGATGTCACCCGTTGCATTTGCCCGGAGAAGTAAAACAAGCAAAAGGGGCATTGGTGATGACATTTAGCTGAATGTTGACTTCGCCCATGCCGTAGCCGTGACTGCGCCGTTGGTTGCGCTCACTTCGCCCGCTCAGAGTCAGCCGATTTCGGCAACTTGGCAAGCTGCAAAGTTTGCCGAACCGTTTAAGAAACATTTAGACAAAACTTGGTCGTAATATTTACGTGTGGTCTTCTTAAGTGATACTGAAGAGGAATGCATTGTTTCTTTCAGGACAAAAAATGAAGCGGAGTTGCCCTTTAAGGAGCATGTCGGCACAGAGCTCGTGCACAAAGCGTTTAATTTCCGGAAATCAAAGAAATGTGAAAATACTGACACTAGATATTGGCACTTCTCGATCAGCAGGGCTATTTATTTTTCACAAATATTTTATACAGCAGCATGGTCTTTTGTGCCAGTAGACACTTGAGATTCTGCCACCTCATTTGCATAAATAGTTCTTGACTAACACCAGCCCGACGAACGAGGTTTTAGAGCTCTAGCGCGTGTACTTCCAATCTTGCAGCACTGGAAACACTTCCTGAGACGCCGGTTGCTGTGCCGAAGTGCCTCAATGCAAACACTCAATTTCACGACGAGTTTCTTTTTTTTTGTGTGCACATGAAAACCGTCGGTCCTTTGTTGCAGATGCTCATTTCAGTTGTGTGGACTCTGGATGTTCTTGCAAAGCTACAAGATGAACATTTGACATGCGGAACAAATCTCCACGTGCCCGCGTCAAGGGACTCTAAATTGAAATTTGGATTTCACAATATGAGGCCGCAGGGGTGTTGAACGAGATGCTACGAACTCCAACACATTACTCCTACATCGATATATCAAACGGATGGCTGTATTATCGGATAAGAAGGACGCAATCAAGCGAGGACTGTGACGTCGCAATCCTCCTGGAACAGTTGAGAATGAGGGAAGCAACCTTGTTTCTCTCTTTGCTTTGGTTCACCTGCTTGAAGGGACGAAGTGAAGAGGAGAGGAATTAGAATCGTGATGTCGGATGTCTCGTCTGCTCGTCGGCTATGTTCAATCGTGCACTCTTTTTCCGAATATACGGCCATCCATTAGAGGTTACCGCTGTATGAGTGATGTTCTTGGGTTTTGCAGCGTCCCACCTATCGCTCCAGCCTTGTTTTGTGAGCTCTAAATATCGGTTCAGCATCCATTTAAGCTGCAATAGTTCGCACCGTGAAATCTCAGACTCATTCAGTTCTCTGTCGTGGCTTCTTTTCATAAGTCGGTATTTGTGTTTTGCTACGTGTTGGCAGTGTGCAAGTGCCTGAGAATTGCCGACAATTATATGACATTAATGTCAACATGCGAGAGGCGTGTCTTGGTGTTGCAAGAACCACAGATTGAGAATGAAGGTGAATGTTTCTGTTCTTCGAGACAGAGTTGCGGATGTATACCAGATATGTTGCGGATATATACCAGATATTTATACCAGGGGTCCGATTTTCGTCATGGTAACAGCAAGAACATTCTAGGTTGGCTGATAGGATAGTGCACCACAGCTTAAGCTGTAGTCATGCAATGAGATATTTTGGACCCGTCTGCGAGTTCACAATCGAGCAATATTTTACTGGAGAGCATCTACCAACATACAAGTAGCAGAGATGTCTCAAGGCCTTTGATAAGCTTTTGTGAATACTCTTCATCTTCTGGTCGATGTCAGCCTGGCGTGTAGTAGCAGTATGCTAACTTGACATTTTGGCAAACGAAGTGCAGGTTGTCAATGGCTCTCAACGTGAGATAGCAGACGGTCGGAATTCAGCCTGATCCGATCCACTTCGCCGGTGGCGCGCTGCTCGTAGCAGACGTATAACTCTTCTACGTCTGTTAGCAGATTACGCACGTCATTTTCTTGTTTTGTTTCCATCCACAAACGGGACTTCGTGGACAGACGCATCGCGTTTCCGATCGCATTAGCGACTCAATTGTCTACTTAACGTTATCTTCGCTTGCCTGCTTGAGAGTCAAGTAGATTTCACTCGCTCTAGCAGTGACCAAAACCAGACCCTCAGGAAAGGATTTGGTTTTTCTAAGCGCCTGGGGAGAGAACTTCCGACTTCTACTAATCGCCGTTTCTCCGCAAATGCAAATCATTTAGTGACATTGTCGGAGGACCTCAAACACTCACTTAAGACTCATCGACTAACGCTTTATAATCAATTCTGAGAAGGAGCTGCTGTTATTTATACGGCGACAAAATCATCTCTCCAGTTGCGCGAGCTTCATTTCAATGGACGACGACACGTTGTCAGTACTTGTCCACGTGCCGTGGCAGGCGAGCGGCAATGCACCGTACGGTCCCATCCGCAAGGCCAGCTCAGATGCCGATTTCATAGCCGTGCACTGAAATGCGCCTTCAACAGGTGCGTCCACCGTGTCCCTACAAGTGGCCTCTCGATTTCCATCTGTGACGACTTAAAACTGTCGCGTTGTCGCTGGCCGCAATCTTGGTGGCGCCACATCAGCGGTGAGATGTGCAGACGCCCGCTTCTGCTGCAGGTCGCCACCGGTTGCATGCCGGAGTCGAGTGCCTCGACAACTGCGACACTCGCCGCCTCATACTTTTTTTCTGGGACTTCAGCACCGGACCGCCAGGATCGGGGCGTCCGACAGCGTGACGCACCCGCTTCTGCGACGCTGTCCGTAGTACTTCGACCGCCTTTGGACGCGCAGGCGGATGGGACCAAACGCATTACAGTTGAAGACTCATTCCAGACACTGCGTTCCGCCAAAGTTCTCAGGCTGCCAGAGGTACTATGTAGAGTTGCTGACACTGTGAAAAAGGTTCTGGTCTCGAGGCGATATGTGTTCTGAATGCTGCTGCCAGTTCATCGAGCAGTTCATCAAGACGCTTCGCAGGGACTCGAGAAAGCAGGGTTCTTTGAGCAACCCTAGCTGATTGTGTCGGAAGCGAGCGATCCGTGTTCCCTCGCAACTTTGAATTTGACAGATGCCTCATTTTGGTGTGTATTGTTTAAAGTGAGGCACCGGTGCTAGTTGGGTCCTGCAAGGACTTTTTACTGGTTTTTAATTTGCACCGAACCTGAGCGCACTGAACGTAGTAACTTAATAAAACTTTTCTTTCTCGAATTTCACTTTATTTTAAAAGTTATAGGCAAATTAAAATTACAAAACTAAGCAAAAAATAATCTCCTTCTTGATGACGTCCTTGGTTGCTTGAGTGGCCGTGAACTAGAGGAGGGGTAGTGAGCTCAGCGAGCGCTCACGGCTGCCGCACTCGCGTCGACGGCTCTGAGAGGGCGCTTACTAAAGCATGTTCTGGATAGGCTGTATGAAGCGGGCAGCCAGGGCTGCTGCGCATTGCATTTGCTGCTCGATTAAACACTAATTCGGCATGACACTCTTATTAGCTACAATGACAGCAAACACGGGTAAAGATCAGTTCAGAACGGAGTCTTCGCGCTGCCATACCGCCTAAAAGGCTAAACCACAAGCCAAAGCTGCTGCCGAAGGTCCTTGGGAATGCTACGCAGCCGGTCGGATCCTCCAGTTCGCATGCGACGGCAGCGCCGCCACGCATATCCGGGACCTTCTACGCTGCCGCAAGTCGTGCCTGATCCCACTACACTCTTTAGTATGCGCCGCCTTTTCCACTGCTTGGTGGCGGGTATGCCGACGAGTCATTCTCGTTTCCGTACTTTGCGAAACTGCATTTGTTTCTTTTCTGATCTAAAATAGTGAACAAAAACTACTGCTTATACATAATTGAAAACGGTTCGCGCCTACTTATATTTTGTGTTTCGACAAAAGAAGCTTTTCTGCATGTCTGGACCAGCAGTGCCCAGGACCTAAGATCGCCACATATCGCTTGCTTCGCATCGGGTTGCCCCCGTAGGTGGAGGAGGTTCTCAGCGTCGTCCGGTTAAAATATGATGCACTGATATATGGTTACTCTCTCGTGCCATGGTCGGCCCGAACTCCCAGGACGTGGTAACCGCAAAAAGGGTGACGCTTAAATAGATAGCAGGTGCCCTATACTTTCAACTCTCCCGAAAACATAAATTGTTGATACTAACAGTAATCTTAAAGAAAAGAAGCGCTAAAACTGTCGGAAGTGAGTAAATCGCGTCCATGCCGATCTTCATACAACCGAAAACCATTGGGAAACATGACAGTAACTAACTCGTTCAAAAACATTTGTATGTTTAAAAAAAGGCTTTGATCGATCTACTTGTAAGAAACGACTTTCATCCACCATCCCTCATAATTCAAATTTTAAATGAGTCAACAATCAATACTTAAAGGAGTCAACAACGTGGTAACATTCATGCCTTCATCCATTTCATGATGCTTCGGCGAGGCGCGCCAGCTGTCCAAGCTGGTTTGGGCTTCACTAGAGTGCCTCAGCCTTCATTTTCGTCGCACCGCTTGGTTTTCTTTTTTGCTCAGAGGCACGCTAAAGAGCGCCTCTTGGCACAAACGTCTTTGCGCTGGCTGTGCTACGATGGCGTTAGTTTCACCTTTTTGTTTACTTCCTCGCTCTGACCAAAGTGGTAACAGCTCCGTTGCAGTGCATTGGAGCGTGCCGTGACGACGGTTCCTTTCCAGAATCGTTCTGGTAACGCTTGGTTCCGTCCCATCCGATCCTGAGGGAAGGAAAGACGCAGGCGACCAAGGTGAACTTCCGTGAGCGAGAAAACTCGGCCGCCTCGCCAGCCAAGTCTCCGGCCAGTGGAAAAGGGTGAGTGCTCCCGACGCCGGTGATGCAGAAGCGTCCGGCGACGGACGAGGCACGGCCAGTGTTGCCAGGTGCTGCAATAGCTGCGAGGTATAGACGCGCCGGCGAGGTAGCGTCAGTTGCTATAATTACCGGCGTAGTGTAAGGAACCGCGGGACACGGCGAGTCCCAGGGTCGGCTCCGCTCCGTAATGAATTAAATGGCGGCGATCGGCCGATGGCGCCGAAGCTGCGAATCGCAAAGGGCAAGCAGCGTGACCCTAGCGGGCCCTACACACCATGCATTTCTTAACCTGTCGGTGACTACAGCACGCATTACGTATCTTTGAAGTTGCATCTGACCAAGCCTCGGTCACACGTTTCAGCCCAAGGCTTCTTCGGGGAAACAAAGCTTTTGCTCGAGAGGTCTCTGTCGCATCTTGAACACTCTAAGGATAGCACGTTCCGGCGCTACCGTCGTTAAAATACGACTACTAATGTATGAACAAAATGTGGGTCATTAGAGACCTGCAAAACGTAGACAGCAAAGAGTGTACCATAGAGGTCCGCGCAAGCTGGCAATGTTGAGCCACGGCCCAGCCCGGCCTGGGCCGCCTGGGCCACCCGCTGCCCGTATAACAAGCTTCTGACAACCGCCCTGCCCGGCGCTAATTTCCAGCGGGCCCATTCAGGCACCGCTTCTATTTCGCCCAGTACTAATAATGTATGAGTTGCGAGGTGCCTCGCCGCCACTGCTACACATGTCGCACTGCTGTACCCGGCCAGTCAGTGCAGTAAGCATCCTTTTGCTTTTTTGCACGCCATTGTACAGACTTGACCAACGATGCAAACCATGCAGCTTCAGAAAAAAAAAAAATCATCCTCAGTATTGTTTTTTTTATACGATTGAACCCGCCCATTGAAAGGATAGGAAACAAAATGGCAAGCAACAGTAAACAAAACCACATGCCAAAGTTGAAATGGGAAACATCATGCACAGGTTCGGGACAAATCACTGGCAAAGCTATGAATTGCCCACTCCCGCTCTGCACAATAAACTAAAAAAAAAAAATCTACAAAACAAATACTGTTGTTTTGCAATGTAGATGGTTGAGCGTGTTGGTTTCCAATTTACGATAATGAAAGAGGGATCATTGCTTAGGAAGAGCACCTGACGGGACCTCTCACCCATATTGTGAACGCATGCCCTCACACATACAGTGCAATCCACTTATAACGATACCACATATAACAATGTACCGCTTATAACGATCAGTTTCTAGAGTTTCTAGACAGGAAATAATCAGTTTCTAGTCCAGATACACCAACAATCGGTTATAACAATTGAAATTTTGGGTTTTCATTATCGTTATAATTGGGTCAGCACAGTACAGATGGTTTACGCTGCAAGGGTGCTGCCACGTGTAGGCGCACGTGGTGCGAGCTTGATCAAGAGGACCAACCGTACATTGGCGGCCCCCGGTGATGAAGAAGAATGCCAACGCGTTTAACTTAGTCATCTCACATAATCAATGGCTCATGTGCTAACGCTGACTCCGTGCCCCATCTTTTGCACACATTCGGTATAAAGCCGGCGGTGGAAGTACAGTCGTCAACCTCGATTTAACGAAGTCACCGGGACCCACTAATTATTTGTTAAATCGGGAACTTTGTAAAATTAGGAAAGTCATTTTGCGGGCATAGGCTGCGCGGAGAATCCGAATTTGTTTGTGAAATCAAGAAATTCGCAAAATCGGGTTTTATTATAATCGAGGTTCAACTGTAGTCCAACCGTGCTACAAAATTAACTACAGAAGTTGTAGCTCATTACGATGTAATGCAATTAGTTAGTAGATATAAGTATCAGACTACACTTTTACGAACTAAGGCAAGAAAACGCGGTAGAACAGCACGAGAAACATGCTAAATACAACACATCCGCCAAGGCGAGGAGGGGGTGAGCGCAGCCACAAAGTTTTGAAGCTACCCAATCGGCGGCCGCGCACACGTGATTCCAAGATGGCAGCGCCCACGCGATGGAGGATGAAAAGGTCCATGGACCCTTTCTGGAAGTTGCTGTTGACAACCCTGAGATGCCGTGCGGTTCGACTATGCGCGGGAGAGCGCAACAAGCAGTCACTGTTTACAAGGTCCCTCCACCACCATAAGTCGGCCGCCACCGCAGCGAGGGCTACTAGGGCCTCCTCCGACGATCTCCTGCCAAGTAAGAGTTGGGGCTGAAACGAACAATCACTTAGCTAGTAGGTGACGTTAACCACTATCACATTGCGCTGTCCTGGAAGACGAGCGCACGCTAAACAGTGGCGCGGGAACAACAAATTCCGTCGCCCAAGCCACATCTAGCCATCGTCACTTGAGACGGCTGATTGCGGTAAAATTTGGCGAGTCTGCGTCAGCGATTACTGTTGTTTCGTGCACTTTACGTTAATTGTTTTCATACATCGTGTATCATGTTCCAACTATCATGTGCCTTTCATAATGAAAGTTCTTACTCTGGTCGCTTTCTACGGCAATCATCAATTTCTTGTGCACCACCGGACCTCTTGGAAGGGGAAGTAAGTATACCATGAAAGAGAAATGTACCATGCATCAGGGTTTGCCAGAATCATGCTCACGGTAAAGTGTTCTCATATGAATTACTTGGCAACTGCTCGTAGCTGCAGCACAGCATAAGTACAGTTAGGGAGTGTGTCCAAGCGCTTAGCAGCTTGCAAAGGTTCTACAGGTTGCCAAGCATTGGCATGCCCATCACTTCATTATCGTGGGTACATTGTCAGTCATGTACAGTAGCAAAAAATACTCCCACAAACATTGTAGATTTCTGCAAAATGTCAGTTCATGTGCACATTTCCTTGCTTCTCAAAGCAATAGGATCGCGCTGTGTAGACTCAATCTGGAAACATGATTTTCAGCCTTTGCTTCCTTAGTCTATTATCAGAGACTCTCTCCTGTCTGCGTACAGCGTGACGTGAAACAAAGCAATGGAAAGGAATCTTCTGAGTAGTGTCCGATGAGCGGCACAAACGCTAAGTGCTTAAAAACTCTCTTCATATCAATGGCAATCAAGAGTGGCCAGCCTTCAGGCTCTGTATGTAGTTTTGAAACACCGCTGCTAGATGGCAGAAAATACGTAGAGGGGTCTATAAGTGAGGCTTGTATTCACGGCAAAAGTCAAAACATGCCGTGAACACTGCCACTTACATCGGATGATAAGCCTCGTCTCGAATCTATGCTGTTCTGAATTTTTCTTCAGGACTTCTTTTTAGCCGATTATTTAATCACTTTAGCAGCTGTTTTTTAGGACAGTTATTATATTTATCTTTAAACCGTCACATTTACGCTAAGTCGAAAAATTAATTCTTGTTTTAGGCGCTTGAAAATTGCTCAAAGGCGTGGACCACCATTTGGAGTCTGTTAGGAATCCCGCCGAGAATATTATTTGGTCCTTGAGCCTCATAGGGATCAGGTTGCAGTCTTGGCTTGAAAATTGTGTACAACTCATTTTACACCACTTAGTGTAGCATTGAACTAAACTGTGACCTACTCTTTGGTCGGGGTCAGGTACAGAAG